>CAUYTI010038916.1:0-84500 GCA_963575145.1 Galago senegalensis | reverse complement strand
TTTTTGAGACAGAGCCTCAAGCTGTCCCCCTGGGTAGAGTGCCATGGCATTACAGCTCACAGCAACCTCCAAATCCTGGGCTCAAGCGAGTCTCTTGCCTCCGCCTCCCAAGTAGCTGGGACCACAGGCACCCGCCACAATGCCCGGCTATTTTTTGGTTGCAGCCATCATTGTTGTTTGGCGGGTCCGGGCTGGGGATTCGAACCCGCCACCTTAGGTGTACGTGGCGCGCCTTAGCCGGTTGAGCTATAGGCGCCGAGCCATACAAAACTTTCCATCTACCCAACTCTCTATGTCTACTGTATGGATATGATAATGGATATCTATATAGAAAAAATATATTTATGTAAATATGTATACACGTTCATATACATGACTACACAAATAAATCTATTTCTCAAAAATCAGACAAATACTTTTATAAATTATTTTATTTTACAAAACTAGCAAATATAGGTAAATAGGATACTTTGTGTTTCCTTCTTGAAATATGAGTAAACTCCATTCTGTGACATCCTACAATAGGCATTATATGGAAATAGAGAAGTATGTAAAAAGTTTAAAATCAATCTATGGTATAATTGAAACAGAATTATAGTCAGAATAATTTTGGAGATTTTCACTGACTTAGTGACTAAGGATGTTTAGTGGTAATCACTTAGCACTTTCTGAAGAGTACTTCATAAACTGAGGTCACAGTGTGTGCTACATAAGCCTACTGTGTCTGCATAAACAAGCTGCCTTTGCACTGACAGAGATGTCTAAGGCACAGATGGGAAGATTTCCTAAGTCTGTCCTACACATATTCAGATCTTTAAGTAAAATGATTAACTTAAAATTGCTTTCCTTTGTTCTCTGTGTTTTAAAAAGTATATTATCAACAATTAACAACTGTTTAAACTTTTTTAAGTTTAAATTTATTCCATTGTGTTGAAATTTTAACGATTAAAAGATTTTTATAAATTGATTTAGGAAGAATTTGTTTCCTTACATATTTTCTCAGTACAAAAAATTCTCTGTGGACTGTATTCCACATTTCTGTCTATTACTTGGTAATGATTTCTTAGAATACTTAATCTAGTACTTGTACATTTATGAAAAGGAGCATTTTCCTATGCAACTAAAGAGGAAGAAAAAAGTTAAATAAATAAAAGCGATAAAACGCCCTTGTTGAGTGTATAGAGCTCGTTGCTGCCAAACAATGTCTACTACTCAATCAGCCATTGAAAACTGTCAGGAAATAATTCTGTAGATCAATTTTCTGCTCTAATCCTAGAATAAATATAATCTCCTGTTCCATTGTTTTTGTCAAAATGAACAACTGACTACTCAAAAGCTAAGACTTTATAAAACTGTGTGCTAAAAAGTGATTGGCAGATTAAAATTGTTTATAATTCAGTAATCAATCTATTACACAATCATTAATATGTAATAAAAACTGTTCCAAAATTCCAAGGAAAACACTTATTTAAAGAAAATTTATCGTTTAATTTATAACTTCATAGTTCCTCTGGGTTTTTGTGAATTATTCATTATTTCATCATGTAATTAATCATTATACCCGGAATTGCTTCATAAATTAATGCAGTTTTGAAACTTTGAATAATTCATGGATTTTTAACACTTTTTGTGTACAAACCAATTTCAAACCAATTGGAAACAATTGCCAAAAACGTTATTGTTAAAACTGATTTAAGGGAACTTGCATTGTAAGATGGTGGCATTCAGCTGGGCCCCAGATTTTTCTCGCTTCATAGATAATGGCAAGACAAGAAAAGAAAAAGGTATCAAAAACAGATTTCAAGACTCAGACAAAGAAAGGAAAACACAATGTCATACCATAAACTTTGAGAGATCATGTGCCCTAAAGTGACAAAGTCAACATATTATTACTGACATGATCTCATATCCAAGGTGAGAGTAGTGGGGATACAAAGAAAAATAGTTACTCTAAGAGCTGGTCCTCATTTACACATGAAATAAAACATTTGTTTATTTATTTCATTGCTAAGTCACAACCAATAGGGTGAAATTCCACACATTTCAATATGTCATTATTTTGGCTTGTATTCCTTTCGTATTTTTTTAAGTTTTTATTTAATTAATTTGTTTTTTAAGATAGAGTCTCACTCTGTCACCTAGATAGAGTGCCTTAGTGTTATTATAGCTCATAGTAACCTCAATTTCTTGGGCTCAAGAGATCCTCTTGCCTCAGCCTCCCAAGCAGCTGAGACTACAGACGTGTGCTACCATGCCCAGCTAGTTTTTAATACTTTTAGTGGAGATGGGGGTCTAACTTTTTCTCAGACTGGTCTTGAACTCCTGAGCTCAAGCAATCCACCACCTTGGCCCTCCACAGGGCCAGGATTACAGATATGAGCCACCCTGAGTGGCCCATGTATTTTTTCAACTTTGAAATTAGCAGGCTGTGTATACGATTAGATTACATTGCTTTGTTAAAGTCTGAGTTGTAGGTGTGACCTTCACCCAGGAAGAGTGCTATGTACCAGTGCCTTTTACCCATTAGGTGTGAACTTACCAAACTCCCTCACCTCTCCCTCTCTTCTTGAATGTAATTGAGTTGTTGTTAATCCGTAAGTTTCAATAATATTGAGTACGTGTGATGCTAGCTTTTCCATTCTTCTGATACTTACTTAGGAGAGCAATCTCCAAATCCACCCAAGTTGTAAACTTGTAAAGATACAAACTCTCCACCTTTTTATGGCTGAACAGTATTCCATGGTGTACATATAGCACACTTTATTAATCCAGGCATGCGGTGACAGGTACTCAGGTTGTTTCCACATCTTCAGGATGTGGGTGTTTTTATTTTTCTTAAATGCAAGGAACACATGAAAGGAAGGTACCAGTGAGTAGAGGACAGACAAGGTCCATGTAGGAGCTGCTCTCTGGGGTAGGGAAGAGTTTTCAGCCTAGACCAATAGTGTTTCTGCTCTTCCACATTGAGCGCTAGTGGCAAATGGCCAAATGTACATAATTGATCTCTTTCATTCCGTGGTCTAGAGGAGGTGCCCAGCAAGTTACAGCACAGAATACCTACCACAGGCGATTGTAAACACTTGGGGAGTATTTGTGCATCTGAACGTAACTAAACACAGTTATTATCTTATGGGACCGCCTTCCTGCATACAGTCTGCTGTTGACTGGGGGGCCACATGCACAGCATGGAGCTCTTAGCAAATCCAGTCCCACCGTGCATTACAAGAACTGTGCACCATGACCACGTGAAACTCACCACAGCCAGAAGACAGGTCCAATGCTAAAAAATCAGCTGCTGTAATCCATCAAGTCTACAGGCTGGTTCTTATCACTGGTAAGTAGTAGCGCCTGTGTTTAAACCAAGCCCTTTGGGGTGTGATGGCTGTGTTCTTTCCTCTGTGTGAGAGGCTCTGGCATGTCAGTCATCAGGGGAGCCTTTACCTGGGCCTGTTAGGACAAATTAAAACAAAAGCAAGCAATCTCTCTCTCTCTCTCTCTCTCTCTCTCTCTCTCTCTCTGTCTTTCTCTCTCGATGATTCTTATGAGGTGGCACATTGGACAACCTCTTCACCCCCTTGTTTAGGGCCCAAAGTCTTTTTTACTCAGATTTTTTTCTTTGATCCTGTTTTGGAGAGATTAGCTAAATCCTCTCCATTTGGTTCATTTAAGATCAATTTCAGTCTTTTCATATTTCCCAATTAAAAAATGAAAGTTTATCTATTGTATTAGATTAATTTAGACTTGATGTTAATGATTTAACCTCAGTCTGAATTCCACCCCACCCTAGACCTTCACCAATTAGTCAATAAACACAAATAAGCCATATCAAATTCAACAACTATATGCATTATCCCCTCTGATTTCCTATGTGAACATATTCTCTCACATCTTAGAAAAAAATAGGTTATTTATTTCCAGAAGAATGGTGGATTATTGGAAATGTTTTGCTATTATTCACCCAGAGAGGTTCTGTGTACACAGACCAGATGCTCCAGGAGGGCAGAAATATTATCATTCTCATCCACCTCCACGTGCCTGGCGTAGGGTAGATTCTATATCCACATAAACATTTCAGTGATGATGGAACATATAGAGGAAGTTTGTCCTAGATATTTTGTTATAAATTTTTGCCCTCTGAGGCCCTTTTTTTTAGTAGTATTTATTTGCTTGGCATTGTTGGCTTCTAATAAAAAAATGTTACCAAAATAAACAGTTCTAGTTTTGTTTTTAACTACAGGATATTTCCTCTTATCCTTTACCAAGAATAATGGCCAATCTGAAAATCCCCACACTAATTTTGTTCCCTTCCTTTAAACTCAGCTCCCCTTGCTCAAGCCACCTGCACTTCTCCTCTCCCAGAATCCCTCCACACCTGTCTTCACTCTCGGGCACCTGCCCTTAATGTTTCCTTCTCCCACAGTTATCTTTCCTTCATCTCCTGCCTCTTTCCTTCTTGTCATTGAAACTTAATCATAAACCTTTCAACCGAAGCTTTTCCTCCTCTTACAGGGCACACACTTCTCTGTCCACCTCGTCCCGATGCACAGACGTTAGCTCCTCACACGAAGGTGGCTTTCTTCTCATGGATTTCATATCTATAACTCTTCCTGCAAAAGTAAGCTCCTCAGGAGGGACGGGGGCCTTGTCTCCTTGTGTCAGACTATTATCTTCTGATCCTAATGGAGAGAGCACACACTCTTCATTGCGATCCAGAAAATTTAGTAAGTGAATGGAAACAAACGAGTAGATACAGGCATGTAGGAATGAATGAATGCTAGCTTGATGGCCTCGTAATTTAACTTCCAAAAAAGAATACTGTGTGTAAGGAAACAGAGTTTCCAAATAATTTCACTAATGTTTAAAAGGCATAAAGTTGGGATTGACCTGGGCTAACCCAGTGCTCCTCAGAAAATTGGTAAATAGGGCCACTCCACTTATCACTTACAATATCTTTAATTTTTAATGTGATGAAGGCTCTATTTTTATGGTATCTATAAGACATCAAAGTAAATATTAAGCACTTGATATAAATAGGTTATTTTTCTAAGGATTGGGTCACATAAATTCAAAGACAGATTTTTTTTTTTATTACTGAATTAACACATAAGCCATTTCAAGATATTCAAACCCCCCAGGGCTCTCAGGGCAGGCCAGGCACGTGGAGATTTAAGGAATTATTCGTAGAGAACTTTATACTTATCCTGAAGCCTTTCTGTCAGATAATTTTATAGTTCAGACAATATCACACGATATTAAAGTCATACTTTTAAAAGGAATATTGGGAGTTAATTTCACTGATACCACGGCCTGAGATGGAAAATTGGGGACAAATAATGAACACTCTCTACAAATGATAGCAGGTGATTTACTGCCAGTTACTCAGAAATCAACAAGGAGAAGAGGGAGAAAGAGGAGAAGAGAAACCTACAGATATTTATATCTATAGAGGCCGCTTGGTAGCACCTGCGCTGGCAGCTGCTCATCACTGACACGCACACAAGACAAAATTGGAAACCCAATTGATATTGATGAGTGCTGGTTGCTGAAGGGGAATCGTGCTTCTTGAAATAAATGATGAAGAAATTAAGGGCACTGCCCTAAATGTACCACCGCGTCCCCCTCTGCAGTGCTGTCCACGATGTTATAGAAGGGTTCTCCTCCAAGTTCACAGGGTTCAGTGCCTTTCACACAGGACTGAATGAAAATAATAGAGTTTTTTTCAATTTTTAAGTATCTTGATGCACAGAAATTTTGAAAGAAGATATTCAGAAATATTACTAACCGGGTAGACTAGTGACAAGTGAAAAGAAATTATGACAGTTTCTACGACAGAAGCAATCAAGACCGGAGGGCTGAACGTGTTCACAAGGGCAGAGTCACTTGTTACAAGCATCAAGAGCCGGGATTAGTGCAATCACTCAGCAGAGACAAACTGGTGAATAAATAAAACAGACAACCCCCGTGTTCAAATAGGGGGAGAGCAAAATGAGCAAATAACTAAAATAAAAGATATGCCGTGTATTGTAACCGCTCTGGGGCAAAATAAAGTTGAGAATAAAATTCAGATGTTAGGTTTTATGTGGGGACATATAAGGAGTGAGACAGTGGACATCTTTGCAAGAGTAGTCAGGAAGGGCCTCACTAAAAAAGAGAGGATGAAAACAAAATCCACACCTAAGAAAGGTGAGGAATACAGTTAGACGCAGAACTGAGGGTTCCTAGGCAAGGTGAACAGCAAGAGCCAAAATCCATGTGGTGAGAATCCCCGGTGCAATCAAAATATTGTCCACTTGGCACAATGTTCGAGTAGTCTAAGAAAAGTCATGGTTGGAAAGGTGATGTCTTTATCCCAAAATCTCCCTTGAAGCTATGTGGAAATTTAAACATTGAGTATAAGTTTGAAATAAGAAAAGTCAGGGTGGTACCTGTGGCTCAAAGGAGTAGGGCACTGGACCTTATTTTTCTATTTTCTGAAATCATTTATTAAAATTAGAGTAATTTTCTCGAGTCTTTTAATAAATGTCTGAAGCTATCTGAATTTGTTGTCTTCTTTGCTGAAATATTTTTTAACGGTGGTTTAAGACCAGGAAAGAGGAGAGGGAGGGGAGGGGAGAGGGGAGGATGGGTGGAGGGGGAGTAATCATCGGTGGGACCACATCTACGGTGCATCTTACAAGGGTACATGTGAAATTTACTAGGTGTAGAATATAAATGTCTTAACACAATAACTAAGAAAATACCGTGAAGGCTATGCTAACCAGTTTGATGAAAATATTTCAAATTGTATATAAAACCAGCACATTGTACCCCATGACTACATTAATGTACACAAGTATGATTTAATAATAATAATAATAAAGAATGCTCAGTTTTTTATTTCACCTTGAGATTGTTTTGATAGGTTACAGTTCATAAAATTTTAAAAATTTTATTCCTTTTTGAATTTATTTGCATATTTTCATATCATGATTCTTTGTATTTTATCTGTATTATCTATAATCCTCCTCCCTTTTAATCTAATATTTTCTATTTCTTTTATATTTATTAAAATTTTCTCTCTTATCCAAAGTTCCACTTGTCTATCAGTTTTCAAATTAACTCTTTAATTTCATTGGTTGCCTTTATTTTAGATTTATATTGTATAAATGCATTTTTTTGTTTGTTTTTTACACTTATGTCTCTGTCCTGTGGATGAGAGAACAGTGGTAACATTATAACTCACAGCAACTTCAAATTCCTGGGCTCAAGCCATCCTGCTTCCTCAGCCTCCTCAGTAGCTGAATCTGCAAATGCCTGACACAATGCTGGGCTAATTTTCTGGGTTTTTTCAGAGATGGAGTCTTGCTCTCGCTCAGGGTGATCTCAAACTCCTCTCCTGAAGTGAGGCTTCTGCCTTGGACTCCCAAAGTCCTAGGATTACAGGGTGGGCCCTGACTGGCTTTTTATGCACCTGGATACCTAACTGTCCCAGCAGCATTTCTTTCAATTTTCCCCCAATCATTTTTCCCCCAATCATTTCCCCATTAGCATGTTGGTCTATTTCTGTTCCATCAATCTCTCATCTGTTTTGACATCTGTGTCTCAATGTCTTAATTACTACAGAATCATAACTCTTAGAATCAGATGGTGGCGTCCTCCATTTTTCCCCTTTTTTCATGCTTCTTCCGTTTATATAAGCTTTGGCATTTTGATTTTGATTTTAGAATTAGGTAGTCAATATCCATAATTCTTCCCACAATGATCTATGGCATTGAAACTATAGATCATTTGGGGAAGAATTTATATCATTATGGTAACAAGTTTCTTGAAACTAAAATAAGGTTTGCCATTCCATTTATTAACTGTTTTTAACTTCCATCATGAACAAAGGCCTCCCAAATAATTAGGGGTATTTATCTCTATTTTCATATTTTTGATTCATGCTGAATGGTAATTTTATATTTCAATAGTTGGATTTTTTTTTGCTAATATACAGAAACAATTTTTGTCCTATGTTGTCTGTAGTTGTGCTAAATTTTCTTCTTAGTAATATTAGTTCTACTGTAGATCCCCTCATGTTTATGATATGTAGGAATAGGGTGTCAGTGAATTAAACTCTTTTTCCTGATCTGGATATCTTTATTTTTCTGATTATTGTTTGTTAATACAATATTCAGTAGAAGTGATTGTGGACATCCATATTATATCTTCCTGATTTTAGTGAAAAACACTCAATTTTTAACTTTTAAGAATCACTTACATATCTGTTATTGTTTGAGAAAAATTCCTCTATTCTTAATTTACTGAGAGTTTTTATCAGAAATTAGATATTAGACTTGTTCATTTTTTTGTCTATACTGACATTTTAATGGCATACATACCTGTTTTAAAATGCTGATATTTTAAAGTTATCTATTATATCAGCATAATCTAGATTATTTTAACTAATACACCAAATATCTTATTTCTTATTTCAAGATATTGCTCATAATGCTTTGCTATAATAGGTCCAAAATTATTCTTCCTCTTGTCCTATGTATTAAAATTTAATTAGTGCCTGTGCATGCAATTTATTTCAGTTGCTGCTTATCTTAAATAGTTTTTTTAAAACACATGGTTCTTCTACAGCACATATCTATTATATTTAAGCATGAAACTATACTACGATAGTATATGTTTGTTACCCCTGGGTTTCCAAAACTTTTGGCTTTCTGTTTTGAAGAAGCTGAGAAAAATACCAAATAAATAATAAGGACTTCATATTAGTACTGAGTATGTTGGATATTTGCTTTCCCACTACTATCTAATTCATGTCCACATAAGAGAAAAACTCATTTCAAGTTGGGAAGAGGGGGAAAGATGGAGGTGGGAGAGGGGCTCGGGGGCTTGGGGGTGCTCCCACTTAAAGGGCACAATGTGGGATGTATGGCAAAGCTTTTGGGTGTGAGTCACAACAACAAAAAGGACTCTATGTAACAAATTCAAATATTGTGACCTGATTGTTTGTGCCCTCACATTAACCTGAAATTTAGAAAACAATAATAATGAGAGTAATAATTATAGTAATAATAGCACTTATAACCAACTTTAAGTATACTCACTCAAAACATATTGTCTATTTGGGCTAACTCTGCTAATAATTCATATACAATATTCATCTACATGTAGTTAAGTTTTGTTCTGCATGTAAGATGTCTTACTGTTTAAAGAATGTAGTGCTGCTCTATAGATTTTAAAGAAAACATTCAAAGTTGATCCTTAAAGCACAAAGGCACCAACCATATTAATGACTAAGTTAACCAGTTTGATGAAAGTATTTCAAATTGTATATAAAACCAGCACATACAATGCAAACCCCATAATTGCATTAATGTGCACAGCTATAATTTAATAAAAATGAAAAATAAATAAAAAATAAAGTCGCAAAAATTAATGTACTTAACCAATCAATTTTCAATATTATGTATTATGCATCCTTAGAAAGAAACACCAACTTTGTAATAGACATTTTTGTTCTTATTTTTTAAAGAAAGCACTTTAGTTCTGTCAGTATTTTCTAAGGGTCTTATTTCTCCAGCAAAAAATGATATTAAAAGATTGTTGGTTTTAGAATCTTCCAAACATTGCAGGTAAGGGTTAGTGTGTCAAATCCATATTATGTTGTACATGTGAAAATTAGGAGAACAGACTGTATGTTTTTCCCACTCTATTTGCCCTATATCTCCTCTTTTGTCACAAAAGAACAGACCTGGAGAAAATCCCCCCTACCTCTTGGAAGCCTCTGGGCAGCCAATCACATCTTGTTAACATAATGTAAAATATTTGGTCGTTTAGTCAGAAGTGACACTATTTTAATAGCATCACAATGTGCCCCAGACACCTTGGACTTTCTGTAATAAGACATTGTAAAGGATGCTGGTGAGTTACCTCTCTGTCTTGGGTAAATTGAGTGAAAAGCAGTTCCCAGCTGCACTTCTCTACATAAAGACTCAGAGAAGGCGAAAGAGTTCACATATAACCTCATTAAGTAAGACAGCAAGCCTAAGTGGCATACAAAGCTATTAAACAAACTAGATTGGTCCATAATAATAAGAAACATATTTCACATCTGTTGCACAGTACAGAGCTTTTAACAAGTAATAGGCATAACGTGCTGGAAAATAGTTGCTATTCCCCTTCAGTACATCATTGTCAATGGCAGTGCTGTCTCAAAAGAAGCACTTATCTCATACACTTTATTGCTTGATAGCTTGCTGATTGCTTTTACAAAGCAATAAATTGATGGCCTGATTCAGCACTGACATTAGGTTATGTTCCTTTTTAGTGATTGATGCTTTGAATTAGAACTCCTGTATTCCTCTCTGCTCTGGAATATGAAATTCTAAACAGGCTTGTCTGATGTCACAAATAAAGCAGTGTAACTGATGCCAAATGAGCCATATTTATTCATTTCAATAACTAACTCGCTCTTCCCTTTAATATTTATTTCATAATTTATGTTTTAATGTCTCCATTTCCAATTAAATGTTCTAGCCATATTTAAAAAAAATCTTATAAACATAAGGTATATTCTTTTAAAATTTGTAGTTTCAAAGCAGCTGCGTGACAGTGTACTAAATCAGAATAGATGAATTATTAAAAGATCATTTAGATAAATTAAATAATTGAACGCTTTCTGCAAGTTTAAAAAACAAAAATCGATTTATTATTTTCCATTAATTGAAAATAACTAATTTTGTAATTTAAAAATAGTAATAAAACTGGGAAGATAAAATAAGTAAATAGAAAAGCTGTAGTTTGTTCTATGTTGTTTTCACTCTATCAGAAAATTTAATATGGCAGCCTTTGTTGGAAATATTAATATGGGCTGGGCATGGTGGCTAATGCCTGTAACCCTAGTACTCTGGGAGGCCACAGAGGGTGTGTTGCTTGAGCTCATGAGTTCAAGACAAGCCTGAGAAAAAGCAAGACCCCCATCTATACTGAAAATAGAAAAACTGAGGCTAAAGGATTGCTTGAGACCAAGTTGGAAATTTCCATTCTCCCCAGAGCAACAGTATGAGACACACACTCTCTCTCTCTCTCTCTCTCATATATATATATATATATACACACATATATATATGAACTATATTCTCATGGAAGCTAGCAAATTCAGTTTTAAGATTTTACAGTTTAAGAAGACCACATATCAAGTATATTTTCTTTTCTTTTTTGGGCCGGGGCTGGGTTTGAACCCACCACCTCCAGTATATGGGGCCAGTGCCCTACTCCTTTGAACCACAGGCGCCACCCCTCAAGTATATTTTCAACAGAGCCTATCAAATGC
The DNA here is from genome assembly GCA_963575145.1 of Galago senegalensis. NCBI lineage: Eukaryota > Metazoa > Chordata > Mammalia > Primates > Galagidae > Galago > Galago senegalensis. The sequence goes on along the minus strand of CAUYTI010038916.1, from coordinate 73,192 downwards.
CAAACAATCCAATATATAATTAAACAATCTCTCCAGATCAGTGGTTCTCAGTGGGGTATGATTTTGCCCCCCGGGAACATTTAGCAAAGTCTGGAGACATTTGTGGTTGTCACGACTGGAACGTCCCGCTTAGTGAGGGGCAGCGGGTTTGATGCTTCACATCTGGCACAAAACGTCAAAGACCAGAAAGTCAGTCATGCTGAGGTTGAGAAAACTTGCTCTAGATCCTGAAAGTGCATGTAATGGGGCCTGAGGCTTAGCCATCCCCTATTCTGTCAGCATAAAATACCTTAACAAGATAGGTGCGCATTGTCTATTCAGCTGTGCCCTGTGCCCTCCCTTACATCTCATACCCTTGTCTTCATAATAGGTAGGAAGAAAAGAGAACGGATTAAAAAGTGGATGGTCTCAGTCACAATAGGTTTAGTAAGTCTGATATTACTGAATAGCAAAGTGATGGCAGATAAACAAAAAAAATTGGCTCATAGGAGTAAAGAACTGTTTTGACACTGCTAATTTGATGGTTAGAGTTGAGCTTTGTGTATGAGAGAAAATGTTTCAGACACAGCTTTGAGGCCATGTTAAATGTGTGTGTTGACCTGCAGCTGGTTCCAAGACCACGTATAATAGAACCCACTCACTGTCTTTTTAAAATTGTGTCTCGGATTTCTTTGCACAGTATAGGGACAGAGTAGAAGAGTGAGCGTGTAAAATAGACAGATTAAACACACAGAGCTGTATATGTTTTATTTGACTTGCTACATGTATAAGGAACATGAAGAAGAGCAGGACCAAAGTCGAACCAGCAATATTTCCAGGCAGTGAGGTCAAATCACATTTTATTTCAAGTGGAGACTAAAAATAGCAACTCAGTTCATGTAACTGAGACGAGGTCTTTACTATGTATACATGGATGGGGATTTAGGTTACATGTTAAGATGCTTTAAAGTGTTGGGAAAACGCTCAACTGAAGCATATTTGACAGTCAAAGTGCCTTTTGAACCATCTCCTATTTTCTGCTTAATGATTTCCAAATTGGCTCAGTTCCTAATCCCCAGCTAAGTATATTTTTGTGTGTATATGCAAGCATTTTCAAAGAATAGATTCTGAGAAATAGAACTCTGAGGAAAAAGTAGGGTTTTAAAATTGATGTAAGATCACTAAAATGCCTTAATAAAATTCACAGAACTTTTAATTTCATCCATAAGGTCTCAATTACATTTGTGACGAACATTTCAGCATCTGAGATGGGATTAGTTAACCAAAGATGTTGATTGTATGATCATTATCCTTTCACATTACTCTTGGAAGTACTTATTTGTATATAGTCTTTAACATTAATAAAGAATAGAAGTTTTCTGTTATGATTCTGAACACTGGGGATAAAAATATACTACTTTCATCAAACATCTCGACCCCAAACAAATTAGTAATTACATAGGTAATAATGTCCTTGTCATTTAATGATAAATTCTCTTTCTTTGTGTCATTGACCAATGACACAAAACTCACAAAATGCCTATCAAAGCGCTCTCTTTGGATGAGTACATCGCTGATGTTTATTAAAAACATAACCCTGATATACCTGTTCACTGACTAGAAATATTTAAAGATTTATAAAGTCAAGAAAAATTTAATAACGGATGCTTAATCAAATTTATGAACAACACTTTCTGGTTGTTAACGCTGGGTTTCTTCCTAAAGTACTCCAAGTTACTTATTAAATACTCCATTTTGGCCTAGTAAATAATGATTTGTTAAAATATCATTAAATTTCAATTGTCAAATTTATAAAGTAAACCACATATTAGTGTGTGAATTAATGATGGTTAACACACTGAAGAACATAGAAAATTTCCCATCCCGTAATGAAGTCCTCAACAAATGCATACACTCTATGTTCATATGTAGACTTCTGAACTGATTGAAAGGTAATCTTAGTTATGGAACTATTTAACTGGACAAAATACTACACAAATGTGTGAAGTCTTATTATCATGGACAGGTCTGTGAGTGTCACAGCAGGGCATCATAACTGCTGCAAATTATAGTAACGCACATTGTATTAATGAAATGATCGTACAGACACTATTTGGAGGAAATTATTTTGTGCCAAAAACTAGTGAAGAATATTTAGATCTTTATAACAAACGTGAATGGCTTTTGCCTGTGAGATGCTCTGTACTTTCATGTTACTGTGATGTGGCAATCGCAGTGACTGACTGGGTACTCCTCAGGGCTTAAGGGGCCAGGAGAGTACAAATAGCTGTCAGTCAGCAAATGGTTCTCAAACATATGCTGTGAAAACTAAAATCCTCCAAGTATGACCAGGTCAGTGACCCCAGATGCAGAGGTTCTCCTGCCCGCAGGAGTTTGTCAGTATTTGGAGTGCTATCGACTCTGTACACCTGCGGGGGCAGGGACATCAGCTTGCTTATCTATCTAATTCCCCCAACACATGAAAAATTGGGTGCAACATGGAAATCTATTTTTAGATAAGGCCAAAGAAGATTTGTCCCTGTGGGAATACTCCATGATAGTGGGAAATACCTAATGAGAGAATATTTCCTAGAGGAAAGAAAACCAGAGCGAGATTATTAATGGCTTGACATTTCTAGTTTCTGTGACTATGTTCTTTCCATATTCTAAACCAAAGTACATAAATGCGATTACGATTCAGATCTTATAAAAGTAGCAATATAAAATTTTGAAATGTATGTTTTGGGAGCCAAGTTCATATGAAACTGTAGCATGCTGGATTAAATACTCAACACACACATAGGCCTCTTTTGAACCTGGGTTTTAAAATTAAACACAGATATTTGGCCAATAGTGTTTTAAAATTGGTGCTTATGCAAGTGTGTTATCAATAATACTAAGCTTACTTCTTTAAGGCATTTTCTCTTACATTAAACAAACATAGTATGGATGTAAAGTTTGCAAGTAAATGAGGAAAAAGTCAATTGCTTATGGAAATAGGGAACGGAGTTACGGGCAGATCAACGCTGACAGAGGAGAACCTGAGAAAGAAGCGGGAACAGTGCGTGGATCTCAGACACACCTTGCTGTCTGTGCTCAGACCACCTCACCATCTAGGACAACGTGCACGACTACACAGCCACTCCATACCCCATACGAACTTTAATACGGTCTCAAGTTCAGCTTCCTCCGCAAATGCCTGAGTTGGGGGCAACATTCATGCCTCTGAGTTCTCCGTCACTTTATGCCTCCCTGCGTCACATACCACAGCCCACCTTCTAGTTACTTTCGTACATTTTTCTATCCTCTCCCCTAGATTGCTATCACGAGGAGGGCAGCCTTTGAGAGTCTCATCATTTCATTCCTCAGTCCTTAGGCAGAACATTGTGACCACGGTGGACTTTTAAAAGAACACTGGGACATAAGTGGATGGTAAGGGATAACTGAATAGATGGGAGGAGTCGCTCTGAAAACTTCACGTGTTTGGAGAAGCTGCGGAGCTTGCTTCAACGTCTTGAAAATTACATGTGATGGGGGATGCCTGGCCCGCGCTTTGTCCCTCAGAGAGATCAAGTATTTAATCCCATGTGTCAAGGAACCTATGAATTAAATCATGTTCTGAACATTTAAAAAAAATGAATGTAAATAACTCGGAAAAATTAGTCATAGGAAGTGGGCAGTGTGTGTGTTTAAATCCCACGTTTTATACACAAAAGTACAATACACAGCAAAGTGGGGAAAGGTTAGAGGTAGACCAGTAGTCTTTGAACCTGTCTGGTTAGTGAGGTTTACTAGACTACTAGCATTATCTTAATGCATTTTAAAACGGATTGTCTCATAGTTCAATAACTAAGCATAATGCACATCTACTTAGGCTTTACACAAAGGCTCCATAACAGTCAAGAGAGTATACTATAAAATGGTTACACATGATATATGAAGCAGATGTTGAGAAGATGGTTCAACTATCTTGATATTACAAAGACAAGCATCTGAGTCTACTGCAGTGGTTATCGATCTATTGGAACTGATCATACAAAGAGTAACAGGGTTGCCTTGTGCAATATAGAGAGAGGTTCCTCGTTAAAATACAATCTTTTCATGAAATCTTTGTATAAGAAATCTGTAAATTTTAACCCGAAATTTTTTGCTTGGCAGATATTTGGAAAATATCACAAGCTTTTCCTTCTAGTATATTCATCAAACTATTACAAAAGAATTGCAATATATAGCAATAGATTGCCACTTTTTTCTTAAGAAATGGCAATTAGGTACTCAAAGTAGTATCATTTTGTAATTTATAAAAAGGATGTTTACCTTAATAGCTCAAAGTTAGTGTTAATGGAAAGTTTGCTTTACTTTTTGCCACATAGAATATTCTAATCAAATAAAAAGGAATTTCTTTCTCTTATTTATTCCTCTGACATCTGCGAATGCTGTGTAAATAGTGTGAACATTAATCCTGCGATGGTTAATTTTACACGCCATTTTAACTGGCCTAAGGTTTTCTCAGAGCTGGTGGAACGTTATTTCTGAGTGTTTAAGAGTGTTATCAGAAGAGTTAGCACCAGGGTCAGAAGGCCGAGCCAAGATCTGTCTTCACCAGCATGGGGCAGCCTCATCCCAATTCCTTAAAATCCTGACTAGAACAAAAAGATGGAATAAAGATCAAATCATTTTCTCCCATGGAGCTTATATATCTGTCCTCTCCTGCCCTTAGGAAGCAGAGTTGCAGGTTCTTGGGCTGACCTGCTCCGAGACTTATGCCAGTAACTAGTAGCTACCCTGAATCGCTCACCCTTCTCAAACTTAAGCCTTGGACTGAAGTTGCACCACAGCTTTCCTTGTTCTGGGACCTTCAGAGCTGGACTGAATGATAAGAACCTGCTTTCCTGGTTCTCCTACTTGCAGAAAATACACAGAGGAGCATCTCAGCCTCTGCACGTAATCATGTGAGCCAATTCTTATAATAGATGTCCCTTATCTACCTAGCTTCCCCTATTTGTTTTTTTCTCAAGAGAATCATAACTACTACATTCCTTAAGACACTTAATAGATGAATATCAACATTAAATCTTTTTTTTTTTTAATTTGCAAAGTTTTATAGGCTGCCAATATTTTTGAAAGAATCACTTCGGCAATGCTTGAGTCATTGTTGGAAATGTGCCCATCACCCAGAGAGTGTTTATTTTACCCATTAGTAGATTTTCACCCATCCCTTCTCTCCTCCCTCCCTTTCATAACTTCCCTTAGGTTCTCCTTCCCTCTGTGCAGTGTGCTCTCATTCATGAGTTACAATTCAGTAGTGAGTCCATGTGATCTTTGTTCTTCCATTCTTTAGATACTCCACGTACAAAAATGGCCTCCAGTTATCCAAATTGTTGCAAAAGTTCTCCCTTCTTCATGGCTGAGTCGTACTCCATGGTTTGCATATACCACATGCATTGATGGGCAGTTATGAACTGTGCTGAAATAAACATTCAAATGAAGATAATTTTTTTATAAAATGACTTCTTTTTCCTTGGGGTGACAAGCCAGCAGCAATGGGACCGTTGGAACATGGTAAGTCAACTTCTACTTCTTTGAAGAATCCCCATACTGTTTTCCGTAGTGGTTGTCCCAATTTTCACTCCTCCCATCAGTTGTAAGCGTTCCTTTCTCTCAGCATCCATGCCAACATCAATTATTTTTGGACTATTTAATGAAATCTGTTCTGACTGGGGTAAGGTAATACCTCATTGTTGTTTTAATTTGCATTTCCCTGGTGATTAGTGATGTTACGGATTTTTTCATGTGTTTTTGGCCACTTGTCTGTCTTCCTTTGAGAAGCTTCTGTTTGTATGTTTTGCCTACTTTTTAAGGGGGTTGTTTGATTTTTTTTCTTGTTCATTTGCTTGAGTTCGTTGCAGGTCCCAGTTATTAGTTCTTTATCAGGTGTAGATTGTGAATACTTCCTCCTGTTTGGTAGGTTGTCTATTTGTGGATAGAAGATCAGGGATAGAAACCAGTTTAGGCTAATGTCCTGGAAGGCCTCTAGGTAGAAGTCTGGGCTCTTCCACATGGTGCATGGCTGTAGAAACCTGGGGGTGTAAAGGGCATGTCAAGCATGTAAATTGCCCAGAGCTCACATTCTGAAGTCCATACGGCAACAGCCGGGCTTTGATCACTCCCATGCTGCACACAGTGCTGGGTAGTACCACCCCTGGAGTTCAAACAGAATTTTCATCAATTAAAAGATTAATTGTGGGCAAGTCTAAGTATAGATTGGGATCAATAGAGTAGGCTAGGAAAGTTATAAATTACCTTTAAAGCATCATATATATTCTTCTGTTTTATGATTTTATGATTATATGACATTTGTTTTCTTCCGCTTTTTCCCATTACTTCCTCACTCTTTACTGTCAGGGTAAAGTTCTTTTGTTCTATAATTAACTCTGCTCAATAAAAGACCCTGAGGTGGTGGTTTGGGACAGCACTTCCTTGCCATTCTTTGTACCTGTAGAATTGCTCACCTTGCCACAACCCATCCGTTATCACGTTGCCAGTAACTGAGTGCGTTTCCTCTCCACGTCACTCCCTCACCAGTCTGTCCACTGAAGGGGAACAGCAACATCTATTTGGCTCTGTTAAATATTTTCTTGACTATGCAGAATTTTTTTTTTAATTTCAAAAAGCCCCATTTATTTCTTTTTGCTGTGATTGCCATTGGGTCTTCTTCATCAATTTTTGCCTAAGCCAAATGTAGAAGGATTTTTTTCTAATATTTTTTTCTACAATTCTTATGGTTTCATGCCTTCCATTTAACTCCTTTATCCATCTTAATTAATTTTTGCCAACTGTAAGAAATATGCATCTTGTTTCATTCTTCTGCATGTAGCTAACCAATTTTCCCAGCAACATTTATTGAATAGGTCTTCTTCCCCCAAAGAATAAATACATAAAACCAATTTTTAGACATACGAATTATAGAGTACATACTTACAGAAAATGAAGATAGATACTATTTAGATGTATCTTTAATGAGGCTCATATTTCAACATCCTCACTGAGAAAAGTTTACCAAGAGAAATCAAAGATAATATGACAAAAATGAAAATAGCTGCGTCTAAGATTGGTGGTGCTTCTTATTATGAAACCCAAAATGATAATGTTTCTTTTTTTTGGTAATGTTTCTAACAGCCAATAAATTCACTCAGCATTGCATAAGTATTTGAAATACTGTTGATTTTGTTATACACATTTTCTTTTTTAGTTTCTACTAATTTTATGGGTATGGTTTTCTTGCCACAAATCCTCTGTATTTTAACCTTTTAGTACATATTTAATCATTTAATTTTTCTCTTATGAATAAAAGACAAGTTATTTTTAATTTTCTCTATTTCACCTTTTGCAGCCAATGTTTTCAGATTGTCAATATAGAAAAAGTAGAATATTTTTTACCTTATTTTCACCGTTCTTTTGAGCACACATAAATCACTGTTTCCATATCCTCACTCAGTTTTTGTCATGATGACAACTTTGGCTTAATGATAATTTACCCACTAAAATTTACTAGAATTAAATCTACTCTACATATTTGATTGTTTAGTACAACTTTTGAAAAATAGATGAAGGATTTTTGAGTATTTTTTCCACAATTAGGAAGGATGCTAATTTTATTATGCCAGCCCTTTTTTTACGGCATCATACCCTCTCTCCATGTCACGCTCTCTGTCTCTAACTCTGTCTCACTGTCTGTACCTCTCACTCTTCACACACACACACAGCAAATACATATTTCATATAAAAGTGAGTATGTAAGGGTTTATATAAACAGTTAGTTGTTCATACCAAAGGAAGACTGAATCTTGCCTTTTTTTTCCTTAAGATTTTTGTTTTTATTGTTGGGGATTCATTGAGGGTACAAAAATACAGGTTACACTAATTGCATTTGTGAGGCAGGGTCCCTCTTGTAAATGTGCTCCTCCCCCGACTGACCCCCAGTTTGTAGAGAAGCAGGATAGTGTGCCACCAGTTAATAATTTATAATTTCTAATAATTGTCAACTTGCGTTCTTAGATATGTCACTAGATTTTGAATTTTTTGATGATAAGATGTATAATTTTTCTAACTATATCATCATGAGCTGGAATATTCACAAAGTGAAGTCTCAATGGTGATTTACCACATGGAAGTGTGTCTTTTATTTCTGAAGTCACTATAGTAAATCTCTTTAAAAATGGAAAAAAGCAGAGACTTACTAAAGACATTTTGACTAGATTATAGTATATAAATTATGACCTAATTGTATATCCAAAGGACCCAGAATCATTTGGCAATAAAGATATTTGTACCAGATTGTTCATTGCAGCTCAATTCATAATTGCCAAGTCATGGAAGAAGCCCATTGACCCATGAATGGATTAATAAATTGTGGTATATATACACCATGGACTACTATGCAGTATTAAAAAATGAAGACTTTACCTCTTTCATGTTTACATGGATGGAGCTGGAACATATTCTTTTTAGTAAAATATTTCAGGAATGGAAAAAAATATCCATTGTACTCAGTACTACTGTGAAACCAATTAATAATCACTCACACCACTTGCATATGAACAATGAAACAACTATAGCCTAGGATGAAGGAGAGAAGGGGAGGGAGAGGGGAAGGGAGCAAGGTGGGCTAGAGGGAGGGTTAGTGGGGGACCACACCTATGGAGCATACTTCAAGTACAAGTTGGATCTATCAGGTGTAGAACACAAATGTCTTTACACTTTAATTGGGAAAATGAGGTGAAGGCTATGTGGATCAGTAGGATGTAAGCACTCCAATTGTACAAATAATCAACACGTTGAATCCCATAATGGCATAGTGTATTTATGATCTATGTACAAATGACTTAATAAGAAAAAATTATGACCTAATTTTTAAAATTTATAAGAAAGGTTGAAAATAAAAAAGGGCTTTGGGTGGCAATAAAACATTTTATCTAATACCTCTATTATTATATAATTTTCTTTAATTGAATAAGACAAGGGACATAAATTAAATTTTTAATTTTCTTTTTCTCATAATAAAATATTGCCTCTCAGTGTAAAGAAATAATCCACAGAAGTTTAGAATGATTCAGAAAATCACTGTACAAATAGTTTTAATATTAACTAGCAATAACAAGACATAGCAAGAAAGAAAATTAAAATTCATTTTAATAATTATATTTTTATTTATTTTCACAAAAATCAAAGATAAATTTAATACATATAATAGGTCTAAAACATCCTTTAATCTATATAAAAAATTAAAAATAAAATATCCCCATTAAGTATGCAAAATTAAATAACTTTCCTATTAGGATATAAGCTAACATGTGCTCAGGTTCTATGTGAAAAATAAATAATGTATACTAAAATAAATTACCAAATCAAGTACTTGTATCTTAATTTTTTTATTTTTAATCACTCGTAATGAGTTACTTTTCAAGATCCAACATCTTTCCTTATCTCATCTTCCAGCAAGCTCTGTGACTTTTAAGCTTCAGTTACTTAGTTGGTTTTGGAAGGATAACGGGAGAAATCCAAGATGAGCACAGACAAGAATGTGAAGACCTGACGCCTTGCTCAATTTTCTCTTCTAGATCTAGGGGCACTGCATGCCAATTAACTCAGGGGCCCAGAAATAAGGCAAAGGGATCATTGGTGTTACCTCCTGGGTTGTTCTAAACCATAGACTTTTATTGCTCTGTGTTCTCATTAAATTTTGTGTTTACAGTATTTATTTTCAAGGGATAAAAATAGCAAAGAGCAGGAAAATGAATACAATCACAAATATTTACTCCTAGAACTTCCTCATTTCTAATTTTCCCTTTTACAGTCAGATATTTTGCAAAATACAATCAGCATAAGTTGGAAAAATAGTGCAGTGAGTTTTTTTTTTAATAATACTTACACGGCAATTAGATAAAAATGAGTTCACAAGCTCACGAGTTCAAAGTTCACAAGCTCCTTCGGCAGTAAATAACGATTACAATAAACTTCCTGAGAATTAAAAATGTCTTCAAGGTGCACAATGGGTCCCACTTTTCCCAAATCCATTCTTTTTCCCTCTCATCAGCATATGAAACAATAGCTAGTCTTATATATAAAAAGTGTCCTGAGTCTGTTTCTCCTTGCTGAAATGCTAGATAAAATGAGAGCTTAGATTGAAGCAACATGAACAAGCAAGCAAATTCAATTCAGTTACGCCTCCGCTCTCCATCTCCTAAATAACCACAAGTAAATAAATAAATAAAGTACCCACCTCTGCCCTCTAAGAATGTATAAGAAAATAATATGACTGTTAGTCTCCTTGAAAGCTTCACCACCGTAAAACTTATATATTGATCCATTCTTAGCCTTCCCTTTGGAATAGTGAGTTCATAAAAATCCATTTAGATATTCCCTCCTATACATAACTCTTAAAATCCTGTCTCCCTTGACCCGTCTGTACACATACTCAGAAACCGATTTAATGAGTGTGACTCTCCATAGGCACACAAGAACTGAAATCTTAATGGTAATCTAACAAGGGGCTTTCGAGCAAAGGTTAAGAGAAAACAGTTCCCTTCTGTTAACAAATGGTTTGCTTTTCCTTAAAATGCATTGATCAAAATGCATGCATTTTATAATACCGTAGGAAATCTACTAAAAGATGATTGATGAATTGTTTTGCAGTTGCATAGCTCCAAGCATTTCCTTTTATCCAACTAAGACATTACCCATAGGGCACCAGGCTTAGCTGAATAAAAAACAATGTTTCAGAGTCTCTTGCCAGGTAGTGGCAAATAATGCCTTCCAAGCTTATGAGCTTTGGAGCAACAGCTATAGGAACTGTCATTCACCCATAGATTCATTCTTCAGCCTGAGCCTCCGTGCTCTCACCTTAAGGCTTATGATGAAAGGCTGCACTAAGTAAACCTGAAAATCCCCCCCTAAGCTGGCAAGAAACTCAAAGCAACTAAGAAATGATTCATTGTTCAGAGTATCATTTTTTATTTGTAAGAGAGTGGAGAGCCATGACTGAAACTAATGGCTGTGTGAGGAGGAGAAAGGAAAGAAAGGGAGAGAAAAGTGAAGGTTTTATGCAACAGTACCTTTCTTCTCTCATTTTCATAACTGTACTTTTTTAGTGTTTCTTAATCTAATAAAAAGTCTAATTTTATTTTTCTGTGTCTGACTGTTGAAAGATTTCAATCCTTGCTCCTTTATTTTTCTCCTAATCCAGCAGCCGGGAAGAAGCCCTCGTCTGTGTCCTGTCCCTTGTCTTCTGTGGGAGAGTCAGATTGGGCCGGCCCTTTCCCAGAGGAGGAAACTCTCAGCCGGGCTCCATCCTCTTTTCCTTCTCTCTTTTCCCTTTCAGACAAGCTTATGATGTCTAGTATTTTGCTCCCCAGAACCCTCATTATATGAGTACAAAGGGTTTTATGCACTCTTGATCCCGGTGTGGACTTGTTAGTCTTGGCATCCGATTCAGACTTTGAGTGAGGGCCCATCCTGCTTCTTAGGACATCTCTTTAAAACTCATTGAGTTATTTTTATCTAAATCGAATAAAGTACAATTTTTAGCATCCCATTCAAATTCTAAATCAGATCAATAAAATTATTTCTGATGGATTCTCCAGAACCTAAAACCTAATTCTAAAAAATTACAGAGAATGTATGTTAATTTTCTTCATTAATTGTAACCAAAAACTTCTAACAGAACAGGTGTGACCTTCTAATATGGAAGCTGCTCACAGTTACATATAAGCATTGAAGTTGAGCAGGATTGGAAAAGGAGAAGGTAGACTTTTTTTGTTATAAACTCTCCTATATTCTAAATTTGTGCAAAAACAAGTATGTCTGTTGAATTTTACAAAGATTTAAAAGATAAATCCTCAGTAAAAACTTACATTTACTACAAGATAGAGTAGGGAAAAAATGGTAGTTTTCAATAAAATAATATAAACACATGAAACTGTTAAGGAAATAATGGATCTTTACTTGTGATCTCCAGGATATTCACCAAAAATATTTTTAAAAATATGAGGAAATGTTAATTATGAGATTGTGTAGGACAGGAGATTAAAAGGAAGCAACAACATGGGAGGCAAATGGTAATTTGGAATTTTAAGGATAAACATATCAGTATTAATGTGAGATATACGACTGAGATTTTTAGACTGGATAAGCAAATTCATCGTTTCTAAGAGCATAAAAAAAGGAGGATACAGGAAGCTGTGTATATGCACATGTGTCTGTGTGTGCATATCGTGTGTGTGTGTGTGCACGTGTGTGCATGTGTGTGTCCGTGTCCCTATCTGTCATTTATCTCAAGGAAGTGGATTATGTAGTTGTGGCAAGTCCACTCCCACGGGCAGGCCAGCAGGTGAGAGTTGACACTGCAGTCTTGAGGTGGAATTTTTCATCCTCAGAGAAATCTGTTTTGTTCTTAAAGTCTTTCAAATGACTGATTGAAGCCTGCCCGCAGATGGACAAGGAGTATCCCATGTTACTTACCAGATTGACAAAGAGTGTCCAATTTTACTTAAAGTTAACTGATTTTAGATGTTAACCAAATATTCAAAATTCCTTCACAGCAACTAAATTACTATTTCACTGAAAAACTGTGTGCTAGAGCTGCAACGATTATTTTTAAGTGTCAACTTGACTGGATTAAGCCCCACATGGAAACCCAGGGTGGGCAGTATTACTTTACCACGTGTGTTTGGGAGGGCATTTCCCATAGGACACAGCAGGTGAATCTGAGCAGTCCAGGTGGGGAAGACCCACCTGAGTGTGGGGTGGGCAGCATCCAGCAGGCCAGGGGCCTAGAGAGAGCAAACAGGGAGGAGAGGCAGATACATGGGTCTGCCTGCTGGAGCTGGAATACACTCATCCTCTTCTGTGGTTAGACAATAGCTCCAGACTCTTGGCCTCTGCACTTATGGGCGCCTCTGATCCTGAGGCCTCTGGACTTGTACTGATCCTGCTGTCAGCTTCCCTCTGCCAGTGTGCAGGTGGCCTACTGCAGGCCTTCTCAGCCTCTGTAATGCAGTAGGACAACCCCTAATAAATCTCTTCCAAATTCTCTATCATCTATTGATTCTGTCGCTGGAGCACTCTAATACAATAGCCTACCTAAGTTGACACCCAAAACTCACCAGCACAGTCCACATATTATCAGTCTGACATCCATACACATGTGCTTAAACCACAATTAACGATCAAATAAAGATAATAACAAAGTCAAACTTCCACCTAATGTGATACAACTATCCCGCGTACAACAAAATGCTAATCTTTTCCCCAGAAGAGAATGCAGCCCATTAAATGATGTTTACTCTTGATAATCCTGTAAATTAAATGCTGTGGTATATAGTTACTAATTATTAATGCATTTTTCATGAAGTGATTGTTGGATAAGAGAAAGAACCAAAACATCAAAATAAATATAAATAAATTTATAAAAATAGCATCAGCATATACATACAGCATGTTTATATAACAAGATAAGGAAGAAATCCGCATTGCTGCAGCTGGTCACATGGTCCTCTCTGGTGTTTATAGATACCTTCTGATACTCCTCAGTCCATGTTCTCTTTGCCTTTGTCTATTTTCAGCAAGCCCCTCAGCTGGTCCTAGTTGTCTGCTTACTGGCATGATGGGAACATCCGCTCCTGAATGGTCTGAGCCATTAGTGGACCTGCCAGAACTGGTTTGTTGTAGGTTTCCTTTTACTTTAAGCCCAGGACATGAAAGCATTGAAAGACCCCTAAGGTAATGATCGCTTGTATTTCAGAAGTCCACTTACCTTTATTGTGTGATCGCTGTTCAATTCACTCTTGGAAATCGAGATCAATTACTGCAGCCTATACACGTACCCCCTATTGTCTGTTGACTCAGAGCCATGGAAACTATTTCTTTGTAATTTACACTTGGACTTTTTGTTCTTTCTGGAAATTTGTACGTCATAAGAGCATAAAGTGTGGGCACGGGACATGGGGGCCATGTCCTCAGGTAATTTACTTGTTTTCTCAGTACCAGTCTCATATAATGACCACTCTCCTATCTGAGAGGACAGAGGCTGTGCATGCCCGACTTTCCAGCTTGTTGTGTCAGACGACATGCAGTTCATGATGGACAGCTCGGTGGCACAGTAACTTGGCGGCCTATGGTTAAAAGTTAAGCACCAACTAAAGCCCAGTAGCAAGCCAAAAGCTCTTTTGTAAAACAAGAATAGTTATCTGCAGTGAATTGCCGGGCTTTGTTCTATAACCCTGGTTATCCGAGCTATGCCTCACATATAGGAGTGTTCCTGCTGTATTCTTTTGTTACCATTTTGATGTATCAGCAGTGATGACCCCTTTTCTCCATTTCTAATAGGGGTGATTTGTGGTTCTATTTTTCTGGCTAGCATGATTAGATGTTTACCAAGTTTACTGACCTTTTCAAAGAAATTGCTGCAGATTATTTTTTCAATTTTCTCTATAATTTTTGTTTTCATTTACATGAAATTATCTGCCAATCTTTAATTTCTTTTCTTAGGCATGCTTTAGGTTAAAAGTTTTATTCTTTTTTCTAATTTCCAATGGTGGAGCTTAGGTTACTGATTTTCTGCCTTTTCTAATCTGAGGACTGTTTTCCTTGGATCCTCCAAAGTTTAAATTGTATTTTAATTTCATTTTAATTAAAAGTATTTTAAAAATTTCTTAATTTCTTAGGAGTACTTTTTCCATCCATAGGCTATCTGGATACGCATTATTTAATTCTTAGATATCTGGAGATTTTTCAGCCACATTTTATTCATTGATTTCTAGTTTAATTATATTGTGGTCTAACAACACATTTTGTTAATTCCCATCACTTTTGAATACCTTATGGCATGTTTAATGGAACCACATGTGACCTATCTCTTGAATGTTCCATGTAAGCTTGAGAAGAATGTACATTTAACTGGGATTTGATCATCCCTAAGTGTTGATTACATAAAGTCTGTTGATAGCGCTGTTCAGGGCATCTTACCTTTTTTGTTTCTGTTCAGAGCATCTTATCTTTTTTGGTCTCCTGCCCACTTGATGTATCAATTTCTGACAAGCAGGTGTTGAAATCTCCAACGGTAGCTGTGTATTTGTCTATTTTTCATTGCACTTTCCATTAGCGTTGGCTCATCTATTTCATGTTCGGTTGTTAGGTACATACACACTTATTACTGTTAGTCTTTTTGGAGAATTCACTCCTATGTAATTACACAATGTTGGTTTGTATGCCTAAAAATCTTCTTTGTATGAAAGGCCGTTTTGTACGAAATTATAATTGTGACTCACACTTTGTTTTAAAGAAGGAATCCTGCTTAACCACACCACCTGTGGGACCAAGGCAGAACATGCACCTGAAGCCTTAGTCAGCCACCACCCTCTGTCAGGGCAGCTGGGTACCACTGCGGCTGGCACCTGAGAGGCCCTGGGCAGGGTGAAACCCAGAACATCCACATCCACAATGTTTGGAACCCAGAACATCCACATCCACAATGTTTGGGCAGACACTGTGCTGAACTGACTAGTGCTATCCCAGGTAGGCACCATGTGTGCCATGGACTATGCACCATCGCCACACTGGGCCACTTAGGTGCACACTACACCCCATGGACCTATCCTATCCCCCTCAGGGACCCTTCCCCACAGGGCCCTCAAAGCCAGGGGCCCATCTGCCTTACATGTGCTTTTGTAGACCAGCTCCATACCACAGATCAGCCCTACCCCACTCAGTAGGCCAGCCCCCCTCCGCAGGCCTGCCCTGCCCCTCTAGCCCACTACACCCTGCATGTGCACCCTCCCACAGCACACCTCAGCCAACCTGAACCTCACGCCATTTGCATTGCTCCCCACCCACCTCCCCAGCATCATAGCTGGCCCAGCCCACACATGTGCACTCCATGAATTGTGTCCTCTTGCATCCAGTGAGCATACTCAGTTCACAGGAAAGCCCCGCCTCATGTGAGTGCCTTGTACCACAAGCCTGCCTAGTCACAGAGCCTGGTGACAATCACAGGGGACAGGAAGACACTACGGAGCAGCAGTGTAAATCCTCACAGTGCACCTGCCCCTGCTGCCTGGACACGCTCCTGGAGTAGGACGCGTGTGCAGCAGTCACTGACCCATCTCTGTCTTCACTGAGCAAAGGAGGGCTCAGCACAGTCGCAGGGTGCACCGTGTCTGCTATCAGGTTGGAGCCGAGAGTCGCCAGATGACAAGGAACCAGTATCAAAACTAAGGCAAAATTGTGGGGGGTGGTGTTACGAAGGTGCCTTAACACACACCCAAAGGATCCAAATAGCTCCCTGGCAATGAGTTTAACTGAAAGGAAATTATTGAAATGGCAGATATGTAATTCAGATTGGAGGGGATAAGTAATATGAATGGAATTGAGGAAACAGTAGAAAACCCTTCAAAAGAAGGCAAAAAACCAAACTCATACAGGAGTTAAAAATTCACTGGGGTTGCCCAGCAGGCACGGTGGCTCACGCTGTACTCCTAGCACTCTGAGAGGCTGAGGCTGGTGGATTGCCTGAGCTCACAGGTTGGGGACCAGCCTGAGCCAGACCGAGACCTCAGCGTTGTGGCAGGTGGTGCCTGTAATCCCAACTACTTGGCAGGCTGAGGCAAGAGAATCACTTCAGAGTGAATTGATTAAGTTTGAGGTTGCTGTGAGCTGTGATGCCACACCACACTACTGAGGGTGACAAAGTGAGACTTTGTCTCAAAAAAATTCACTGGGGTGAAAGATAACAGTGGAAAAGAGATCACAGAACTTAAGGGGCCATTTCGGGAATTTCTAAGTACAGCAGAAAGTTTTAATAATAGGCTAGACCTAGAAGGAAAGAATAGTTTCAGAGCTTAGAAATGAGGGTTTCAAAGCAATACAGTCAGTAAAAAAAAAAAAAAAAGAGGTAGATAAAAGGAGAATGAATAATGACTGTGAGAAACACAGAGATATACAACGGAGCCTATATAAGAATCATTAGGTATCACCACAAAGAAGAAAAGCAGTACTCACAGAAACCGATTGGAGAGACAATTCAGGAAAACTTCCCTTGCATCCCTCCAGGGTTAGCTGTCCATCTACAAGATGGTCGTTGAGCACCTGGAGGGTTAGTAGCAAACAGGACATCATCAGGACACATAGTTAACAGCCTGGCCAAAGTGAAGTGATGGAGAAAATCCTACCGGCCGAGAGAAGCATTGGGCACCTTAGAAGGAAATCTCATCACACCAGCTGCAGCCCTCTCAGCAGAGATCCTGCAGCTGGAAGGAACAGGGCACTGTCTTAAACAGAATAACTGCTACCCAAGAATTTGATATCCTGTAGTGAAATGAGTTTCATTCTCCTGGGTAGAGACCTAATCATGACATAGCAGGACCAAATGGAAGGTCAACTTGCAGTTCTTTGAGAATTCTCCATGCTTCTTTCCATAATGGCTGTACTAGTTTGCAGTCCCTCCAGCAGTGTAGCAGTGTTCCCATCTCTCCACACCTATCTGCAGTTTTGGAACGTTGTGTTGTGGACTAATCTCACTGGAGTTAGGTGAATGATATAACACAAATACAGCTTAATAAGGGGGCAGGGAAGGGGCAAGTGAGGGAGAAGGGGGAAGGATGATTCATGGAAGGGGGGCCTTATCACCTAGCATGCACGATGTGAGGGCTTACAGCACACTCCAAGGGTGAGGGGTTCTTTTACAACTGGAACTTTATCTTGGAAGTGAGAACAAGGTGGACTAGAAATTTGTACCCTTATATTAGTACGAAATAAAAAAAATTAAATAACTGAAAAGAAACACCTAAAAAAATAATTTTACACCCTGCAAAACTGTCCTACATAAAGGAGAACTAAAGTCTTTCTCAGGGTAGCAAACACGGAGGGAGTTTGTCACCACTAAAAATGCTCTACAGGAAACCCTTACAAGTGCTCTACTCATGGAGCAGAAAAAATGGACAGCAGCCAGGATCAAAACATTCACAAGTTCGAGTTACAACTCTTATAAAACAGTCACACAAGAGAGAAAGCACAGCCACGATTCGCAATTCAACAAGATGGACGGGAAGTCTCTCATGTAGCAATGTTAACACTGAGCATGAACCAACTTCATGCTCCATTTAAAACACACCGACTGGATGAAAGTCTGAGAAAACATTCCCTGAATAGGTGATTTCCATGTTATTTACCTTTATGGAGATCTTTAGCTCTTCACAGAGATTCACGTTACCATCTTGCAAGCATCCTGTGACCATCTCTTGCGAGGCTTTTCTAATGTCGATGAACTCCCTGTACTGTGTTCACCTGTAAATGTTCCAGTTTCTCCTCAACTACTTCTCAAGGGAAGTCTTGCTGGATATAAGATTGGTATAAGACTCTCACTTTTTATTCCACTTTAGATATATCAGCAACTGCTTTCTGTCTTATAAAGTTTATGTATTGATTGATTTTTTTTGAGACCAGATCTCATTATATTGCCCTAAGTAGACTGCTGTGACATCATAGCTCACAGCAGCTTCAAACTCCTGGGCTCAAGTGATCCTCTTGTCTCAGCCTTCAAAGTAGCTGGGACTACAGGTGCCCACCACAATGCCTAGCTAGTTTTCTAGTTTTAGTAGAAACGGGTCTCATTCTTGCTCAGGCTGGTCTCAAACTCCTGAGCTCAAGGAATCCACTCACCTTGGCCTTCCAGAGTCCTGGGATTATAGGCATGAGCCACCATGCCTGGCAAGGCTTCCAAAGTTCATGAGGACAAATCTGCTGATAATCTTTTTGAGGTTGTTTGTATGTGATGAATAGATTTTCCCTTGCTACTTTCAAGATTCCACTTTTGTCTCTGGTTTTCAAAAGCTTGGCCATAACGTGTCTTGGTGTGGGACTTTCAGTTCATCTTACCCAGAGTTCTTCAGAATTCCTGGGACTTCTGTTCTTGTATGTCATTATATGTGGCAAGTTTTCAGCCACCTTTTTCCCCGCATACTCTCCCCACTTCCCTTCTATTTCTGAGATTTTCCTCACTGTCTGTTTTTGTCCACTTGGTGGGATCCTCCGGGTTTGGGGGGCTCTGTTTAATTTTCTTCATCCCTTTTTGTTTCTGTTTCTCAGATTCAGTGATTTCCATCATGTGATCTTCAGCCTCGTTTTCTCCCTTTGACTCTCTCTAGTGAATTTTTTATTCTGATTATATTATTTTTCCCTCCTGGATTTCTTGGTAGTGTCTTTGTAGGCTGCCTCCTTATTGATATTTCCATTTTGTTCCTATGTTGCTTTCCCGACTTTCTCCATGCTGTCCCTAGTTCTTTGTGCATCTTTGGGATAGTTGTCTTAGGGTCCTTGTTGAGTAGGTAAGCCATCAGGTGTTTCTTAGGGAAAAAGCTTCTATTGATTTAATTTGCTTTAAATGAACCATTATTTTCTGTTTTTATGCCTTGTGATTTTTTTTGTTGTTGAAAAATGGATGTTTTAATCTATCAATGTTTTAAAATCTTGAGGTTATATTCTTCCCCTCCAATGCTTTGGTTTTGTTGTTGTTATTTTCTTTTTTAACTTTTTGTTGGTCTTCTCTGTGCTAAGCATAAAACTGAGATGCAAATTTAAGTTCTTCTCAGGTCGTTTTTGAGCTTGGGCCTTTCCCTGGGTATGTGTGACCTCTTCTAACTTTTCTTATCAATGCAATTTTGGATGTTAGTATGGCTCTCAAAAGAAGAGAGAAAAAAAAAGAAATAGAAAAATGGGTGCTGTCTCTTTAAATGGCCCGGCAACGGCTGCAGCTGGGTCAGGTGTATATTGCAACAACAGGTAGGTGCAACAGTGGCCCTTGTGTTTGTGTCTGTACACCGGAGGTTAGATGCAGCCATTAGCAGTCAAGGCAAAGACCTCTGATATGTCAAGGTCAGCGTGCTTTGTGTCCCCTTTGGCTCCCACAGCTGGGCTAGGTTGCTCCAGGAGCACCTGGAGAGCTGGGTCCTCTGCGGGTGACATAGCTGCAACTCTCCAAATGTTTTCTTGGAATTTGCAAGTTTGCACTAGACCCCAGAGTTTCCAGAATAATTTAGTTGTGGTGTTTTTCTTTAAGCCAACTCTCTATCCCTCCTTTTTTGTCTTTCAGAGATTCCTCTTGGTTTTGGCATACGGCAGAGTCTCCGTCTTTAGGTTGGATGTATTTATGTAAATTTCCTGCCATTCTAGGTTTGGAGCAGGTGCGGGGTACGTCCTCATCACTTCCTTTCTGTTTAATTTCCAGGCCTCCTTTCAAGATTCACAGTAGCTGTTATATATTTTTATATCTGTAATTAACTTCTGATAGTGTTCTATTGCATTGGTTGCTATCTTTAACTATACTTCATCACTTTCTAATAAAACTAATCTGGCTTGTCTGGTTCCCATCTAGATTTTAAGATTCAAGTTCAGAGAATGAAGGTGTTTGTTTTCTCAGCTAAAGGTCAGTCTCAGATACAACATTGTTATTAAGAGCACCTTATGAACAGCTAATACAAAATAGGATTTGACATGAAAGCATGTGACAATTAGTATTTCTTTGATTAAAAGGTTGAAGAAAAATGTTTGGCATCCACACCCTGTTTCTGAAATTCCCTATTCATGTTTCATACTCTTTTTAGTAGAGTATTTTAGACCTAAAATAAGTAGAGGTACGTAAATAAACATTATACAGTTGCCCCTGGTATTAAGAGAAATAACAGCATAGAATCCTTTACTATTATAAAACTTTCAGTGAAATCTATTTGAGTTTGTGATTTAGGTTTGCTCTTACAAGTAAAGGGAAAAAAACAGCAAACAAAAACCTTTACCAATTCTCCTTTCCCAAAGGGACAGTTAAAAAGCAGTATTTTCAAAACTAGTGATAGGAAATATTTTCTTTATATGGATACTATGTAGGGAACAATGGTAATTACCAGTCCAGAGGTGACTTAGAAAATCACTGACTATAATAAGATACAATTGAACTCTACTTTGGGGAGAGACATTACCTCAGAGCACAAAATCAAAAGCTCTCTAGGCAGAAATAAACAATAAAGTAGCAGATACCGAGTTAGCATGTTACACTATCAGAATAATGACTTACTTGTGTGTTGCAGAGCAGACCCTGAAGCAGTGTGCTATTGTTTGCTTTTCTCCTTATGAAAACACTTTAATATACTTTTAGAATTCAATAATCAGATATTTATTTTAGCTCTGAATCATATTACAGTTTAGCCATATTTTTCAATGAGTTAGAAAACTAAGACCAAAGATCAGAAAAAAGGGGAATCCAGGTTTAAACCCACATGTCTTCTCTTCTAGCTTGGCTCAGGGGATTCTCCATAAGAATTATTAAAGATAATAATTAATGGCTCGGTGCCTGTGGCTCAAGTGGCTAAGGCACCAGCCACATACACCTAAAGTGGTGGGTTTGAATTCAGCCCAGGCCCGCCAAACAACAATGAAGGCTGCAACCAAAAAATAGCCGGGCGTGGTGGTGGGTAACTGTGGTCCCAGCTACTTGGGAGGCTGAGGCAGGAGACTCGCTTGAACCAGGAATTGGAGGTTGCTGTGAACTGTGATGCTACAGTACTCTACCCAGGGGGATAGCTTGAGGCTCTGTCTCAAAAAAAAAAAAAAATTAATGACACCATCATTACTCATACTTTTTATTCTTATATTTACAAATTTAATATGCTTAAAAATTGACACTCAACAAATACTGGTTCAAATAATATTACTTTTCAAAAGAAACTGAAGGAAGAGAAATGAATCCAGAACAACTCCGCCCAATAGAACGTATTTCTTGCAGAGTGGCAGAAATGGTGTTGTGCATTATTGACCTGAAAGAGGAACAGGTCACGCTGGTGTTCATCCTGGCAGAGGCCTTCTCACATCGAAAAATCCTGCAGCCATCCAAAATGAACTCATCATCATGCCAAGAAGATTGGCGCATTGCTGAAGAAGAAAATGTCATATAAATAATTAAGAAAAGAAGGACAGAAGAGAAGGGGATCATAAATATCAAGTAAGATTGCAACAGAGAGCAGGATCTCACACCCACAATTTCTAAAAATCATATTTTCATTTAACAAGACAAATATCTAACTTAACTTTTGCTGCTTGCAAGTAGTCCACAGAAATCTTGTTTTGAGTCTTCAAATATCTTGAAAAATAGACTGAAGTTGAAAATTACACAGAAATAAGTATAAAGATTTCACCTGCCAATAATAATAAATAAAAAAATGCATCTGGCTAGCATTCCTGGCTACATCAAACTACTCAGTACTAGAGTCAGACCTACCCATGATATCCTGCCACCTAGTCTGAGAGCAGGGGAACACATGAATATACAATTCCTAGATCTACAGTGTCCTGTAAATGACCTACATATGATATGTAGATTCTGTGCAGGAAAGAGCAGTGAGAGGGAGCCGAGGACGGGTGTCTCAGGCAGCCTGCATCCTTGGTGACCGCATTGCTCTATCAGAAGGAGGTAAAGTAGATGGTTTAAAATAGGTTTAAATGTTTTCCTACTTTGATTATGTCACATGAAACTAATTTTTAGTTTAATGTAACAGTAATACATTGCGTTTTATTCGATTTCATATGAAGATCTTATAGTTAAATGAAGCATGTGAAGATCCATTCATTAAAGTTATCAGATTATAAATACTTAAAAATGCATAGTAGTACCTTTTAGCAATTAATAATTCAAAAAATTAAGCCTATACTTAGTTTTTTTATTTTCATTTTTTATAATTATTGATTTTGCAATTTTTGGCCAGGGCTGGGTTTGAACCCATCACCTCTGGCATCTGGGGCCAGCACCTTACTTCTTTGAGCCATAGGTGCTGCCTGATTTTTTTATCTTTCTAAAATCAATGAGAAATATACCAGAGTTTTATTATTTAAGAGAGCTCAACATTTCCAAATACAAAATTATAATTTCAAAAAAGTTTAAATATTTATATATGTGATTCATGGAAATGACCTTTATGGCACAGACAAAACCTCATTTAAAAAATGTTATCATCATATTTAATTGTGTAATTATTTAGAAAATTGTCACAAACTTTGGCCATCTCTACAAACACCCTGACTTAGCTTTGGTGTGTCTTCAAACTGAGAATACCTCATGATTTAAAAAATGTGTTATATGCTAACGATGGTATATTTAGAAATTATCTTCCTAAATTTTTATTTTTTGGTGTTTAATTTACATCATAGGTAAAATTTTATTAATATTTAATATCGTTTGAATGAAAACATTCTGTAACACATTAGGCATACTTGATAGACAAAATTCACTATAAAATTGTATTTATATAACTTTGAGTATTATCAGACAAAATCTAACTCGCTGTAAAATGTCAAACCCTGTAGATGCAGTGTTTTTTGAGCAATGAATGTGCCCCCTCTCATTCTTTTTTTTTCCCAGTAAATGTAATGATCTAATTCCATAGCCCTAGACTGGTTGACAATTTTACATTTGTTTGATAATAGGCTTATTGTTAAATAAAATAGTACATTTATAATTTATAAATGTTGCTAAAACAAATTTATTTATCCTATTTTTAGATTTTTTGAAATTAGTCGATGTCACTTTGTTCTTGATAAACCCATTTGATTGATCAAATATTCCAGCAATTACTCTGTTTATAATCACAGAATTAAGTCTTGTAATATTTATGTGCTAGGTATTCCCTACATTATTAGAATGCCACTAGTATAATAACTGAGCCTATTTACATAAGCTCTTCATTAGAATAGGGAATTTCTCAGTGAAGGAAATAAATGCATTTGAAATAACTACCTTCTGCCCTCAGACTCCTGTCCTTTGCAATGCAAATAAATCATTTCTCACAAAGATCACTTTCCTCAGTTAACACATACTCTTTGTATGGAAAGAATATCATCTGTAAGACATTTTTATTTATTTTTTACCCTCAGTGTGATTTTTGCATATGTGTGACTTTTCCCATTGTGAAAACATGTTGCACTTACAGGGCAAACCCTAAGTTGGAGCAAATTATCCACTTTCTGCTCTGTTGGCATATTCCATATCCTGAAGGAAGCCTCTGACTACAGGCTTAAGGTTAAAGTCTGTGCTGTTCTTGCCAGATGTGAAAGCCTTCTATAGGGAGAGTCCCAGATGTGGGTTCCCCGGGGAACTTCAGGACTTGGGCGTATATGGGTTAGACTTGGGCAGGGCTCCTAACCCATCCCAGCGTGTACTGAGGGAGGCTGTCCCTCTCTGCACCGCCAAGGGGGCTCCTGGGGGAGTGCTCAGCGTTTATGCCTCACCTGGGGGGGGGGGGGACAGGCATTAACGAAGAAAATCCTGGTGTCTCTGGATTGTACACACAGAACGTTTTAGAAAAATTTGTCATGACTGAAAAATGAGTGACAGAATTTTAGATCTGCAGATATAGTTTTAAAAAATAGGAGAAGACAAACCCCTTTTTGGTTTTCGGATCTTAGGGAGTATTCTGTCTCGTGTAGCCTTGAATTGTTTTCTATTCTCACAAGCTTTCTTTTGACTGATTAAGCAGGGTCTTTCTTTTCTGGTACGTCATTGGCTGTTTTCCTTTTTCATAATTACTCTGAGGCATCCTCTGATACATTTTGGATATTTTCTTTTTCAAGTTTACATACGTTCTATATGTTCGTATTTTACTCTCCAATGGATAGATATTATTTTGTTAAGTATAAAGATAAAATAAATACCCAATTTAAAGAAAATATGCAAAGGTGTACATCAGCTATGCTCTGTTAACTACATCAAATTTAAGGAAACTTTTAGAGAAGAAACTAAAGAAAACTAAGCAAGCCTTTAAATTTTATTTGCAAATATTGAAAGTGCTTTGTCAGATGAAGACGTTTTCACATTTACATATTTTAATTTCCTGCGCTCTGTAATCCATCAGTTTACTTGCCAAAATACACAGTTGCACTTACCTTACCAGGCATTACCTTTAATTTTATTTTTTCCAATTTGCATTGAATCACAAATCAAAAAGTTTGCAACACAGTTTCAACTAATTTAAGACTCGATGGAAGCAGTTTCCTGTTTTATGTTTGACAGTAATTTAACATAATATAAAGTGGTGTGGCATTAAACAGCATTCCTGAACAGAATTCAGTTCTATTAACAAGCCCCATTAGAGAAACACAGTCATCCACAAATCAACAGTTTTGTGTCAGTTTTAGTAATTACTGTTTGAGCATAATCGGTGTAATATTATACCTTTTGTTACAGGGCTTAAATTGTTTGGCTAGGCAAGACAACGCACGCTGCTGAATAAAGTAGTCGATAAATACAATTTTGAATTATTTGTAACAGAGACTGCCGCTCTAAGACGAAAAACATCATTTCCTTTATGAAATTCATGACTGCTGCTTTAATTTTGAATGATCTATTTATTAGCACATAATTCAAGGCAAATTTGTAATTTTAAAAATGCGTATAAATTATTAACAAAGGTACACCTTTCTGAAGCTCTGGTCGTCTTCAATGTCATCCTCCATAAAAAACGAAATGTGGCTATGTTATCTATTATAAGAGAATATTTTTTTCTTCAAGAAAAAATACTTGTAAATGGGTTTAAACACCGTACACACACGTGCACTGGCACGAATGGCCTATGTGTCTTCTTCTAAAACTATGTCTGAATTGTATTTAATACCGAGATTAACCCCAAGTGATGCTGGGGAATATTTACATTACAGGGAGTGGTTGTTATTGTTCACTATATTGTCTACAAAAGAGGATTCTTCAGTGGATACAAAGTACTGTACCTAAACAATTTCCTCTCATAATTTGGCTGTGTGCTATTCTACTTGCACTAAACAGAACTAAGATTGCTAATGAAATTATTGGAAGTTTTCGATTTATACTTTAAATATAAAACTATTTTTCCATTAAATCATTGGTTCTCAATCTTCCTAATGCCACAACCCTCTAACACAGTTCCTGTGGGTCGCAAACCACAGGTTGAGGACCACTGCATTAAATCATTAAAAAATTACAATTTTAGACTGTATATGCACTGTCAAATATCTAGTTCATGTTCCTTCAATTTTAAAAGAAATATGTGGTCATTGCATCCGATAGACAAGATGAATCTACTTAAGCGTGAGCTGGAGGAATAATTCAGTCAATGCTTTACTCTCACCAGATGATCAAGGTGTGGCCTCATTATAATCCTGGGTTAGTTACAAATAAAATATTGAAAAAAATTCTCAATTTTAAGTTAAAATCTACTCATTTCCCTTTTCATTGTTTACTTTTGAGGAGCTGTAAAAATATACATCCTTGCCAAAAAAATTATGAGTGAATTTGTTCCAATGTCATTTAAAAACATACTTAGTTCTTGTTTCAACAATTGAATGTGCAAAAGTGACTTGTTAGTTCTATGCTAAGTACTCAATATGATTATGATGCAATTTCCTGTGCCCATCAATTGAAGACGCATCATTTTGTGTGCAAAGCAAGAAAAATAAATCACTAATTAAAATATGTAGTATCATTCAGGGTCCCGTGAAGAAACAAAACTACAGCAGATATTAGAGCAAAGATAATTGGTCATAAAGTTATTAAATAGTAGGCAAATATAACTTTAAATTGTCATTGGCAATATCTCTGACTTCAAAAATGGCAGAAAAATGATGGGAAGTAGTTGGGTTATTAAAATTTAGAAATTTAACATAAATGCTCACAGGGCTGAGATCCACACCTCTGAGGAGAAGATAGTATGTTTGTTCTGAAATGTGAAGTGTTGTATGTAACACCATGACTGTAAGAAAGATGTTCCATACCGAGGGGATGAAGGAAGCCGACAGACAACAGGGTGGGAAGGGGAGGCAAAGGCATTAAGAGAATACGGCCCATTTCAGTGAAGATGCCTACGGCCATTTCAGTGAAGATGCCGCTGCCTCCCCTATGGTGGGTGTGGCCCAAGGTGATCAACAGCCACCTGTGTGGTCTGGGCTCACCCCTCACCCCCACCCCAGTGGTGTCCCACTGGGAGCTCAGGGTTAGTCTCAGCTAACCTTTCCCAGGGAGGGAAAGTGTTTTCTGTTGATCCATACACAGTCTTCATTCTCCCATCATGACCATTTAGTGCACAGACTCTGAGCAAGCACAGAGGTGGTGAGTAACAAGGGCTGGCAGACAGGGGCATCTTTCTGCCTGTGAAGGTCCCAGCGGTGGCATTCAAATCAGATACAGAGATCATCACACTCTCTGCCCAAGGGCTATTCACTTAACTCTACTTCAGATCCCCTATCAGCAATAAGGCATTCCTGTTATTTTCCAGTCCCAGAACATTGAGACTAACGGCTAGCAACAGCCTCACAAGTATCAACATGGAATACATGGCTGCTTCTGGGTCTTCAACAACTGGACGACCAAATATACCATTCAAGTTACTCTCTGCTTGGAGAATTTACCTTCCCTGCCCTCTGTCCACGCCATGATGAGTCCTGTTACAGCAGACCAGTCATCCCTTTTTCCCCTTTACTTTCTGTTAAAATAGTCTATTTGCCCAGTGCTTGCTTTGTTTGTGTCTTCCTAGACCTATGAAATAATAGTATATTTTGTTTTCACCCATGCTATAAACTCAAAATGCAGTGTTACTTCTATTCCTTAGTTATTTACCTTTTAGAGCTATTAATAAAGAAGAGGAGATATATTTTATCTTCATTTCCTTATTTTCTAATACTCTTTATTTCTTGATGTAGATCCAAATTTCTGATTATTATGATATTCCTTCTGCTTGAAAAAACTCCCTTTAACATATCTTAGCAATGAACTAACTCATGCTTGTTGAGAAAGTCTAATTCTCATTCACTTTTAGGAATTTTTTTTCTTTTTCCACATATACATTGTTTGACACGTTTCCTTTTCTTTTGACACTTTAGATTGGCCTTATTCATTTTTCATGTTTCTTACATTTTTGATGATAAGTGTTAATTCTTCTCCTCACTGCACTCTAAGTAACATCTCCTTCCTGGGATTGCCTTTGGGTTTAAATGGTTATATATGCCTAGTTTGTGTGTGCGTGTCTGTGGGTATCTATATGCCTTAAAGAGGGGAAGGGGTGTATTTTTAGATTATTTGTCATTGTTTGAGATTTTTCCATCTGGGGTGTGGTATTTTTCATTAATTTGGAATTTCTGTGCCTTTATTTCTTCATGAACTTCTGGCTTGGTTTATCTCTCTCCTTCTGAGATGTGAACATTGTATATTCATTTGATATTGTCCCAAAGGCTTTAAAAACTGTACGTTCTGTGTTCCTTTTATCTCTTCATTCTTTTTTTCCTCTTTATGATGCAGTTTGGGTAATTTCTACTGATTGATGTTCAATCCACAGATTGTTTTCTCAACTGCATCTACTCTAGGGATGAGTCAATTAGAGAGTTTCCTCATCTTTTTTTTGCATGTGTTTTCATTTGTAACATTTCCATCTGATTCCTTCCTCTAGTTTCCATATCTCTTGGGGAAATTAGCACACATACTGTCTACCTTTTCCATTAGAACCTTTTTATCTTTATTTTTTATTAAATCATAGCTGTGCACATTAATGCAATCATGAGGTACAATGTGCTGGTTTTATATACCATTTGAACTGTTTTCATCAAACTGGTTAACATAGCCTTCATGGCATTTTCTTAGTTATTGTGTTAAGACGTTTATATTCTACACCTAGTATATTTCACACGTACCCTTGTCAGATGCCCCATAGGTGTGGTCTCACCAATTACCCCCCTCAACCCACCTTCCCCCCAACATGTAAATGTTAACTACTTAAATCGCCTATTGATTATTTTCAACATTTGTCTTGCATCTGAATTTGGTTTTGAGGACTGCTTTCTCTTAGCTTTTCTTTCTTATTTTATTTTCATATGTGTATAATCTTTTGTTGGAAGGAAAATATTTACAAAAAAGTAGATGTAATTTTCATGAACTGCTAGATACATATGTTCTTGTTTCACCCCTTTAGAGTGGAGGGTACTTCAATCTGGACACAACAGGGATGGTGTTGGAGGTTTGTTGTGGTTTCAGCGAATGCTACATACCAGTATCTGGGGCTTCAGATTCCTCTGGTGAGACTTCATGGGAGGGTGTGGGCTGCTGCGTTGTCCTCACTTCAGAAGGATAGTGAACTGTACTCAGTTCACATAGGCCAGGGCACCATGTGTCACTGGTCCCTCATGTCTCCCCAAAGCCCTCCCTAACTTGTTTAAACTCTGTGGTATCTTATGTCACATTCTTAACATATGTGCTCTGCTCCCCAAGTCCAAACTCTGGCCCCTGACCCCAGGGAAACTGACCTATGCATGTGAATTCCCTACTCCTGTTGGTTTCCCACAGCTCATGTCAAACCATTCCTTGCTCTAGTTGGTAGTTCTCTCTCTCTGTCCCTTTTTATCTCTCTCTCTTTCTCTCTCTCTCTCTTGTTTAAAGTGGGGGAGACTCATTGGGGTACCACCCAGACTCTTAAGTACAATGAGACCTATCCACACTTGGGGCATCTCTGAGGAGAAGTGATGACCTATGCTGGGAATACTTGAAAGCTGGAAACTGGAAACTTGTTTCAACATCTGCTTTTTCACTGAATCTTGCCAAAGAGTGTTATAGAATTAGAAAATAACAACAACAACAAAGACGAAAAAGTCTTCTAGATAAATCTTTAGTAAACTAGACAACTGATGAGGAAGGGAGGAAGCAAGCAAAACATAAAATGGAAGCAAACAACAAGTGTCACATTTTTACTCTGTACCTGTTACTTGCAGAGCTTTACAGGGAGCCCTCTGAAAAGGCAGAAATGGGGTCTGGAAATGTTGTCCCTGCATATCTGCATGCAGAGTGGGGAGGGGTGTGCTCTGGTCTGAGTGACAGTAACGGAATTCTCTTCCTGCAGGAGCAGCTGCTCTGTCTAAACCCTTAAGTATTCACTTCTGCTCTGAGCACATTGATGTGGCAGTGACAAATTATCTGGATAAATATTACACGCCCTTTAGCTCTGATCACATTGATGTGGCTGTGACGAACTATCTGGATGAATATTCCAGGCCCCTTTGCTGTAGTATGGGCACATTTTGTTTTACTTTTGTACATCATGTTACTGCTTTCTGGTCACTTTCTTTCACATATTTCAATATTTGAACTGTGTTGTTCTTTTTTATTTTTTTGAGATGGAGCCTCAAGCTATCCCTCTGGGTAGAGTGCTAGGGTATCACAGCTCACAGCAACCTCCAACTCCTGGGTTCAAGTGAGTCTCCTCCCTCAGCTTCCCAAGTAGCTGGGACTACAGGTGCTTGCCACAACGCCCAGCCATTTATTTTGGTTGCAGCTGCTATTGTTTGGTGGGCCTGGGATGGGGATTCGAACCCACCACCTTAGGTGTATGTGGCTGGCACCTTAGCCACTTGAGCCATAGGCGCCGAGCCTGAACTATGCTGTTCTTTGGACAATTTCCTCAACAGTTTTTCACTTGGCTTAGTAATAAACAAACCAAACAAAGAAGAAAAGAAAAGCATTCTGAAAAGTTGAAATGTCATCTTGTTTATTAAGCAAACTATAAGTAAAGATATTTTATGATTAAGTGATATTTTAATTAATAAGTAATAGCTAATTGTGATGCAATAAAACTCCATTCTGTGAATTATTTTCTTGGCACACTTAATCTTTATTTAGCTCCAACAACATAATAATAAAGTTCCATGTATTGACCAGCCCAGTGCAGAAACACAAATATGGAAAGCTCTAGTAATCATGATGAACTGATCAACTGGCGATTTTATACTTTTATACTTAAGTCAAATATTTTCTGTATAATTTTAGTAAACTACAACATAAAAATTTCATTTTAACTTGTCAAAATCTACCTCCATTTCTGGCAATACAGCCAGACTTGCACAGCAATATGGCAGCCAACATTGAATATCAGAAAAAAAAAAATCCTTGCACATGTAACTTAATGTTAACATTTGACTCTCAGAGCTCCCAGAGTAAGCTGCCTGTCAGCACATTTTTCCTCTTGTCTCTCCTACAGCTTTCTAGGTCAAACAAACCTCTTCATTCCTGATCATATTAATTTAAAGAATAACACTTTCTATGCTTCCTTCTCCATGATATCAATATTCTCATTAGCTTTGCAGTAAGCTTGCCTTTCAGATACTCTTTTTTCTTCTGCTGTTGTTTTTTTTACATACACTTCAATCACAAATTCTCATGGTTAGATTCTAGAACTATTTGCTACCCTATAACTGCAATGCCTAAAAATTTCAGTTTAAACATTTTATTCTCTCTCTGTCTGCTCTGTTCTTGTCAGTTTAATGATTGGACCACACCAAGACCCACTTTCCATTGATTCTGTCTCATTTTCACTGGCTTCAGGCATTTGATGTCTTCACTTTTCAAAACAAATTCAATGATCCATTATTTCATCCTCTCCTTGACTAAGAGGCTAATGTCTTTTCTAGGTTATTCACAATTCGGGTTAAACTGAACTTTCCATTATGTTATTTTGCACTGGTTCAATTGAATGTGGATTAAAAAAAAATGCCTATGCTGATAAGTCTCACTTTAAATTTGTTGTCATGAAAGTAAAATATGCCTAGAGGTAGCACAGGTCTTTTGAGGACTATTTTAAATCTTAGGAAATCTAGAAAATTTGAAGAGATGAAGTCAATCTCTGTAATCACAAAAACATGTGAGTGAGATAATTAGTAAATGTTTTCAATGGAAGAAATTCTCACTCTCACATGTAGGTTTGGGAAGTGACAAAAGCCAGATAGGCCAGTTCTTAAAAAAAAAAAAAAAGATGCCATGGACCAGAGGAGGCGGTTTGGATCTTGAACTTTCCAAGCATATATTCAACGATGGAGTAGACATAGTCATGAAATGGAAAAGAAGGGCAGGCCTCTAATGAGAGGGGGGAGCTATTTTCATATGTGACCCAAGAGTGAAACTCTCCTTCAGAACATGTAAGTTGTTAACCCTTGACCATTTTTCAACTGGAAAAGAAGTTGCTCTTACACTGACACTGATGATCGATGCGCTGATTATAGGCTTAGTATTTGGAAACTGATAGCAAGATCAGGTTTGTATCACAACCTCTGGAGAAAAGGCTAATCGCCATTCATTAACTCATTCAGTTAGTCAATCAATAAATCAATTAGCCTTTCACTGTGTGTTTATTCAGTCCTTTGTTCCTGGCTGGTGCTTTGCCACTCTTCCGATCATCAGGCCAGGGAAAGATTCCTATCTTAATCCCAAGGGGAAACAAGCCTATAAGCATAAATTCTGTTTCCTATTAAAACTTGGTGACAATACAGCCATCTACTTCTTTGCTAAAAGCTAATTTTGCATAAGAGTGACACAAAAATGGATTTTAGTATACATGCCATTTATCAACCTATAAACAATGCCTTAACACAAAACAAAAACCCTTTATTTGAATGCATACATTGCCAAAAATCTTATAGACTATTATAAGATTTATGATAGCTTTCACAGCATTCTTTTTCCTGGCATCCACTTGAGTGCATTAACTTTGAACAGAAACTGTTTGGCTTGAATTGTGAATATGACTTCAAACAATAAAAGCAGAGGAATCCATAGTGCAGCTGCTTTCTTGTATATCAATACACCAGTGTATACATATTGAACCATACCCTGGTGCTTTTAGGTAGCTGCAGGTTCACTTTAAGTTCATCCAAAACACAAAAAGGGCCATCTGGCAAGTTTAGGTGTTAGTAAATTGCAAAGTATTGCTTGATATAGTGGCAAAAAAAAAAAAATGAAGAACTCTGTGTTATACCTTTATTACATGTCCACTGAAGCAAGAAATGTGAATTTTAAATCTGATTAAAATAATTTTTCAGAACTCAAATCAAATTACAAAGCAAAAGCTAAGAAGCTCTGTATGAATTTCAAGGAGAATATCAATACAAATATTCCAAAAATAATTAAAATTCTGAATTAATGTGGATTCATCAGAAAGAAATATTTGTGAAATAGGAGGGCTAGATTCCCCAAAATGTAGTTAATATTTTGTAATAACTTGCATCAGGCACCATAAACTCTCTAGTCTAAATATAAGTATCTAAAAATAGAATATTGTCCCATCTTTTATTATTCCACAGTATTTTTCTGTCATTCATTCAATTAGTATATGAAGGTGAAGAAAAAAATAGGGTTTTTTTGCACACTACTTGTGGTGAGTCCATCAAGACCTGCTATAGAATCCTGAAATAATTAGGAGATTTAGGAAAAATCACCTGGCTTAATTATCTTTCAGTATCATAGCGATCATTTTCAACACCTTCCCAATATGATAAGGGTCGGCACTGTGTTCTTCTAATTTTGCAGTTGTCAAAACCAAACCTACGGTTAAATAAATTAATCAGGGCACCACACTTATAAATTCTACCTCTAAGAATAAAATGCTGAGTGTCTGATACCCCAAACCATAGTGCTAAGCATAATATATTGTAACTCCTAAATTAATATCATAAGATGATGAAACTTTGATGGACTAGAAGAAAAATAAATTTTTAGTCTTATACAAGCAAAGGATTAAAATTTATTGAAGGTATTTTAAGTGAAATGCATTAACTGGGATTATTTTTAAAATAACATATTCCCTGCTTTGATAGTAAGAACATTTAATTATTCTAGATGTCCCCAGACTATCTAATTATCCTACATGTTCTAGAATATTCTATCATAAGTAGCATATTTGGTTAATATTGCTGAGAGAGTAAGTTGCTTAATTAAGCCTAATTTAACATCCTATGCTCCCATATTAATTTCTGCCAAGATCGAACTTCCCACTTGATATAGAATAGTACTGTCAGGGTTCTTTATATAAGTTACAAACTCCACTAGGAGGTCACCATATTATATTTGTATCCTGCTGACTTGGGTTCACACAATTTCTGCAACCTAGTAATTACTTAAAGTTGTTGAAATAAACAAAATTGCTATCATGGTTAAAGAATGCTCCATACTTGGAGATTAGTTAATTTTGTTTACAAACTTACAAAAATATTATTTCTTCAGGATATATAATTCACTGAAGTATAAATATGTATGTTACAGATACAATTGACCACAATGACACCATATTTACCACAATGACACAAAATTAGTTAATATTTGATGAGGAATATAATTTTATTTTGGGTTTTTCTATTTAATAAATCATCTTACTATATTGGAACTAGGGACTTAGCAAGTAGGTTTTGATTAAAGTGGAATTATGATAATCCTACAAAAATATATAAATTTTATACAAACCTTGAAATTTAAGACTAAATTCTGTAAAGAAGGAACACTGGGAAATGAATTTTTATAACCCAAATCTTTTTCTCTGAATTAAATTAAATTAAATTATGTGGAAGTTTTATGTTTTAAATAATGATGGATCATTACCATGAGAAAAAGTATTTTGGGGAAAAGATGCTCTTAATTAACATTAAGCTGTAATTCAATTTTTAAATAACTTTACCAATGTCATAAGTATAAATGTGGTGATATAGCCTTTTGAATTTGGCTATATTCAAAAGGCTGTATCTGTGTCAGCAAGGTTATTTGTATCTGTAGCATTAGACTTGAAACGCCAAAGTCAGTGATAAAGTTCACTGTACATCACACCCCGTGCAGGATTAAAATCAGTGATAAAGTTCACTGTCCATCACACCCCCTGCAGGATGGCACCAGGGTTTTCTCACACTGAATAAATTGTGGAAATCACATTTATCCAGGTAAAACAGAAAGCTTAATGTTTTTTATGAACAATATAAAATGTAACCCATTTCCTTGTAAGTACCTAAAAATCAAAAGCTCAAAAGTCTCAGAATAAAAGAAGCAGGGTACTTAATTTCAATAAAGAAGGCACATTTTTCTAATATGCTTTTTCTGCAATAATATTTATTCTTGCTTCTTTCCTGACTGCTGAGGTCCACTGAGTAATAATTATTGTGCTATATTTTTTAAATGAAAAGATTTGTGGTGTTTTTTAAATTTAAAACACTGATTAATTTAGCATGCCATTATTCAATAAAAGGAACAGGGCTCCAGACTGCTTGGCTGAGCGTTGATTATAGGAGGAGCAAATACAGAAGATACATCTGGACCATCATGCAGTGACAGAATGCAAAGAAGAGCTCAAAAGAGAGAAAAAATTAAATCAAACAAGCACAAACAATGGTGAGGATATGTGAAAGGACCTGTGACCAACTTCTAATGACCCACACTGGACCAATTTAAGAAACAAAATAGATAAATTAATTTTAGTTTATAACTCAAAGTATGACTTAACTATGCATGAGATACCCAACATAAACAAATAATTGAGTACACAAAAAATGAGGGAAAGAAAACTCCTGTGCAGAAGAATCCTAAATAATTTATGTGGATACTCCAGTCTCCAGCAGATGAAGCAGATTTCCTCGTTCCTTGAGCTGCACATAGTGACTTCTGTGAAAGAGAGCAGTATGGAAAAAAGAAAAAAAGAACAGCTGCTCAGTAGAGAAAGCAAGTGCACAAGTTCAAGGTCATCCTGTTGGGGTCCTGCCCCAGGGGCAAGGTCCTTCAAGACCTGTGGAAACAGCAGCTATCAACTGGGAAAAATAAAAGTAAAAGCAGTGAGATATGAAGGGACAGGACACAAAGAACAGAGTTTCCAGGAGTGGGCACAGGGTCCACTGTAGCTTCTGGGCCTTTAGTGAGTAGCCCTGAGTGTTTGTTCCACTCAGCTTATATTTAAGGCAGTGGTTTTCACCCTGAGGGTTGTGACCCTTTTGGACTATATTAAAGGGTTGCAACATTAGGAAGGTGGAGAACCACTGATTTAAGGTTATTTTCTTACATAGCTGAGGGGTAAATTGAGGAAGGGAACAAAAACATCAGCAGTTTCTCTGAGTAAGCATGTAAGTTCTTATTCTACCTGTAATCATCAACTTTAAGGGTCTGGACAGCCTTGAGAATTCCAGAAATGGAACCTTGTGTGGGGTGGCCTCGTGTCTGTGGTCACACACACAGATTCCTTGGGAGAGGTTAGACCCCGCTAGTTTCTCTGTGTAGTAGAAGCAATGGCATCAGGCTCTTCTGAAGAATTGATTAAAAAGAGGAATTTCCCCCATCTCCATCCAGAGGTGTTTCCCTCCGTGACTAAGGGTACCAGCCCACCTGCCCTATCTCAGGCCTTGAGCTGTTTCCTTGATCTTTGCCCTGGCTATTATACAAATCTCCACAAGGGGTATTTGTTGACTGGGCAGATGTCAGCCTGGTTATGTTCCTTACCAGACCTTGCAAGCAGCAGCTTCTGCTACCGCCATTCTTCTTCAGAGTGCTTACAGACCCGCAGGGGTGTTTGGAAGCTGTATCCCTCACAGTCCAGCCTTCTAGTAAAAGCAGAAACTGCCCAGACAGGTAATTCAACTGTTAGTTTAAAAGTAAACTAGCTAAATTATTTTTATTCTGCCTTGCTCAGCTTATTTCTCTGTTTTCTCCCTTTACTAGGGGTGTTTTCCCTTGCACAGACTGGGGTCTTTTGTCCTCATTCTCCGTGCAGACCCAGGTGAAGAGGCAGCAGGTGGTTATATCCAAATAAGCAGCAGGTATTCTAGATACAAAAAGATTTAAAAAAAAAAGTCACATTACTTCTGTGGCCTTTCCTTCAAAAGTCCATATCAATAGTCTAATCCTCCAAAAAAATCACCAAGCAAATTTCAATTGAGGGGAAGCCTCCAGAATAATTTATCAGTTTTCCACAAAAGCATTCATCAAAAACAATCAAAATCTGTATGACTAACATATTAAGAGGCCCTCTAAGGCAATAAGGAAATAGAAGGTGATGCAGATGGATGCCTGGAACAAGAAAAGGGCATCATGAGAAAGAAAACAAAATACAACCTCAGGAAATCTGAAGAAAGCATGGCCCCTAGGTAACAATAGTATGTCAGTATTGGTCCACAACTGGTGACCAAGGTACATGCTGCAGCAAGATTTCAACAATAAGGGAAATTGGCCATGGGGTGAGTTGGGTCTCTCTGTGCTGCCTGCCTTCTGAGTAGTCTTGCAAACCTAAAACTACTGTAAAACAAAACATTCAAACCACCTAATTGTCCTGGTAAGATTTTTAATAGCAGTAGACAAGACTATTCTCAAATTTCTTCACATTAGTAAAGAAACAAGAATAGCTAAAACAATTTCAGAGGGAACAAAAAGAATTACGTGGGACAAACCAATCTACCTGATTTCTTATATAGTAATCAAGAGAATTTCCAGAGAGGATAGACACACAGATCGATGCAGCAGAGTAGAAAACTCAGAAATAGGACCACAAAAAATATACCCCATTGATTTTTGACAAAGTTGCAAAAGCAATTCAATGGAGAACAGACAGCCTTTTCAAGTGGTCTCAGAGCAATTGAAGAGCCCTCGCCAAAATAATAAGCTTCGACCTGAGTCTCACACCTCACACAGAAATGAACCCAAGCAGATCATGGATGTAAATATAAAATACAAAACTGAAAAGATTTAGAAAAAGAACAAAACAGTTCATAGACTTGACACAGAAGACATGGTTAATAAAATAAATAATTAATATATTAGACTTCATTAAAATTAAGAAAAAGAACAAGCATTTGCTTGACAGACCCTCTTAAGAGATGAAAATGCAGACTACGGAGTGGGAGGAAACACTGGAAACCCCATATTTGATAGAGTCCTAATATGGAGAAAATATAAATAACTCTGGAAACACTGGAAACCCCATATTTGATAGAGTCCTAATATGGAGAAAATATAAATAACTCAACTCTGGAAACTAAAAGAGAAACAGTCCAATTAAAAAACAAGAAAAAGACAGGAGAAACATTTCACCAAAGAGGTTATACTCATGGCAAATAAACACATGGGGAAATATGCAATGTCAGTACCCACTATTCCCGCTTCTCTCTTCATATCAATTTTGTGGAATGAGGAGACATCATAAAAGTGAGGGAACTAAATCTATCAGTGGTAATAAGTAACACTCTCATCAGCTGAATCTTTACCACGTTTAATAGTATTAGCAGTGTTGTAATTTATTAATTTATAAATACAGAACATGATATAACAAGATAATTAATATCAATACTTTGATCAGAAAAATAAGATATATATATATATACACACACACACATATATATATCATATGTTCTCAAGAGAAATATAACATTGGATTATCCACTGTGACACAAAGTCAAGTCTCAGTAAAAACTCTACTAATAAGTTCATGAACTTGAGCAGTGACAGACTGTCCTTCCAAAGTTCAACATCCAATGAAAAAACTACTAAAATTATAGATGCGATTATTTTCCCGTCTTAGTTTTGACTTACTTTGTCTTATCTCCTTTTCACCTCTTTTCTCTTAAGCTCCGTCTATCTAGCAAAACAAATAATTTTGATTTTCCTCCCTATGATGTTTTGATTTAGCATGAGAAACTTAGTCTTAATAATTTTCTTATTTCCTGGAAATTGTCTCTTAAAATACAGCTTCATTAAGTAATAATTGAAGGCTTTAACATAAAATTATAAATAGACTAGGAAAAACATTTGGATAGCTTGATTGTGAAGTAGGTAAACTTTGTTATACCCAGCAGAGACGATCTTGAAATTGTAATTTATAGCTCATTTTACTCTCTTCCCTGGTGTATAGTACCGTAATAACTCATTAGTCATGGTGAGTATCCCTGGACAGAATATTTCTTTCATTTCTTTTGTATCTATCTCAATTGTGGTGCTAGAGTGGAGATGCAAATAATTATTTATCACAGAATAGAAACATGATTATAAATGTACTGATGAAAATATCTGTTTTAACTAATTGCTTTTCTTTCAGGGCAAGATTACTAAAAATTAATACTAAGCAACAGGATCATAGTTGCACCACCTGGGAGAACCAATAAATTGACTCATATTGGAGGGTGTGACTTTTAACTAAAACTTTACAGGCCACCATGTTGCTCCAGAATGAAGCAGGGGAGAGGTGGCACCTGTGGCTCAAGGAGTAGGACCCCGGCCCCATATACCAGAGGTGGTGGGTTCAAACCTGACCCGGGCCAGAATGAAGCAGGAGTAGATGGTAATAGTTTTAGTTAACATTTCCTAGTTCACAAAAACCATAATCTTGAGCTATATATGTATAATATGTATGAAGTAGAGTTTGAAATTATAGAAAGAAAAGAGAGAACAGAGAGAAAGGGAGAGGAAATGAAGGATTTTAAAACTGGTAATATTTAAAATGAAAAGAATTGCTATTACAATAATGGGAATCTTGAGGAAAGGGCTTATAAAACTAGGTATGTCTTGGCTCGGTTCCTGTGGGTCAAGTGGCTAAGGCGCCAGCCACATACACCTAAGGTGGCGGTTTGAATCCAGCCCAGACCCGACAAAGAACAATGACGGCTGCAACAACAACAACAACAAAAAAATAGCCAGGCATTGTGGCAGGCGCCTGTGGTCCCAGCTACTTGGGAGGCTGAGGCAGGAGACTCGCTTGAGCCCAGGAGTTGGAGGTTGCTGTGAGCTGTGGTGCCACGGCACTCTGCCCAGAGGGATAGCTTCAGGCTCTGTCTCAAAAAAAAAAAACAAAAAAAAAACTAGGTATGTCTTGAAGTCAGTCTTGGCTGTGCTGATGAAAGGTAGGAACATTCCATCAGAAAAAGGAGATATTCTAAGAGAAAAAAGCTGAAGATTTAGTGTGAAGGGGGCATAAGGAAAATAACATATAATGGGCCTTTATTAGGGTAAGCAGGTGTGAAAGGACTCCGGGGAGCTGAGTGCCAGTTTGTGGAAATAGCTCAGACTCTGAGCATTTGTAATTATGCAGGATTTTCCTTTGGGTTTACTTGTTTATTTGTCTGTTGGTGGTTGCCTGAACTTTTTAAATTAAAATTTTGATGAGAAGAAAATTCCTGCCTTAAAACCATACTTTGCATTCTTAAAAGGGCTCCAGAGAGCAACTTTAAAGTTTTATGAAAGTATTTTTAAAAATAAGTTTTATTTTTATTGTACATTTTACATTTCTCTTTACTCCGCTCTGGTTAGGAGAAAATTAATTTAGAAAATAAAAGAAAGTGGCCCCTAATGTCTTCCAAATTGTTTTCGTTGTACTTTATAAAGATTAAATCGGGTAAACTTAACTGTGGTGAGGATTTAGTGGTGTTTAAAGAGTAGTAAGGACTGGAAAGGTGGATTACTGTTTTGCTCTTTTAGAAAGAGTACTATGTAAAGTTTTTAAGGAATGTTTTTATTTTGTTAATTTTTATTCTGCTTATTAAGATAAATTATCTTCATATAAGTACAATTGTTGTCTGCACAGAAAACAGCATAAAAAAGGAAAATAAAGTGCTTTGTGTGGCAAAGTCATGCTAAAAAGAAAAAAAATGCTCTGTCTACACATTTGGATGCGTGAAAACAACATACAAAGGACATGGAAAAGAGAAATACACTTACAGAAAAACATGAAAAGATACTCCATCAAAAAGAAAAGAAAGGCGGGTGGCCCCTGTGGCTCAAAGGAAGAGGGCCAGCCCCACATGCCGGAGGTGGAGCTCTGGCCAAAAACTGCCAAAAAAAAAAAAAAAAAAAGAAAAAAGAAAAAAGAAAGAAAGAAAGAAAGGTGATTTGTAAAAGAGCATTGCTAATTTGGCATTTTCATTTCTGATGCTATCTGACATTTATTTAGTAATTTTGACTGCAAATAACAAAATATTTCTAGATATCCACTTACTGTTTTTGAAGTACACTTTGAATTGATGTGTTTGGTGATCAGACTAATTTATTGATTAGTTCATATTAATATCTGGTTAGTTAGTTTTTAGACAATTATTTTGCTGATAGATCAAGTCCAAATTAAGGTAAATTAATAAGAAAATGTTTATTTCCATGTTTATTTCCAAATACCAGGCACCTGGGGTGAATCACAAGAGTGCTTTTTCAATATTTCAATGAAGTTCAGATATATTTATACATGACTTTTAGAAGACAGGGAGAGATGTGGAGGACAGGTGCAACAAATGATAGTGAAGTGATAAACAAAGCCATATAATTTAATAGAGTCTAGAAAAGGGAAAAGTTTACATCCAGAGATCAGTAGTTGCCATGGCCTGGGGATAGGGGAGGACTGTGAAAGGGCGAGAGGGAATATTTTGGAGGGATAAACATATTTTTCTTGATTGTGGCATTCATTCTGATATTTGGTCACAACTCACCAAGATACACACCCCAAAAGGGGTGAACATTTATGTATATAACTTAATTCCCTGAAAACCAACTTAAATTTTTTTTATAGAAAATGTATACCCATACCTTTTGAGACATTTGGAAAATTATCAAATTCATTTTCTTGAAATTAAAAAAGTATTTGTAATTGTTTTATTAACTTCTTTCTCTTTGTTCTTAGAAATCTCCATTATGTTCCTTTATATGTAATTTGGGGTTGAGTTTTTCCTCTTACCATAAAATAACACCACTGTACTCAATGTTGGAGTGTGTCTGTATCTACAAGAAAACAGCCCGTTGCCTCCAATTGTCTCTCCGCAGGAGGCCACGTTTGATGCCTCTTTCTCCCCCAGCAGGTGTGAGGTAGAGAGAAGGATCTTGGCTGTGCCCACAAGGTTCTAACAGCTGGACTTTCCACACATAGCCTTTTAGGTCTGTGGTTATCATGGCTCTGGCATGACTGAATTTAAGTACACTGCTGCTGAAAGATGGTCAAAGAATTTTAAAATAAGTTTGCTCTGTGGAGATTCCAACGTGGATTATAGGTCATCTTGGCAGAAGGAAAGGCAATAGTATATCTTCTGCAACACAAATATCATATAGCTAGAACAATTTTAGATAGATTGCAATTGACTTTTAAGTCTTTCATCTACTGAGGAGAAAATAATGTGGCCCCACCAATTAAAAAAAAATGATAGACATACACTATGGGTAGGCCATTCTTCCTGAAATTTTGCCATAGTGGCTTGAACTAATATATGTACTTAAAATTTGAATTAATGATATTTCTGGAAATATGAGCATTTTCATTATTTCATCCTCAAAACTTGAAGTCTTGATAATATATCTGAAATGCAACAGGTCTTATTAATTAAGAATTTTGAGTAAGATATTTAAAAAGAAGATATCTAGTAAGGATAGATAATTAGAGAACTTATATAAAAAATGTCTGGACCCTTGGAATATTATATTTAAATCATAGGCATTTTTCCTCTCTTTCTCTCTCTCACATGAAGTCATGCAAAAAAATTAGAAAAGACACAAAAACCAAATTATTGAAAGGTATTATTAGTAATATGCTTTATATTTTTCTTGCTACATACAAGCATTTTCTGTGTGTACTGAGTCTGTCCTCTAATGGAAATATATGGCTTCTACCTTCAGAAGCTCTCTTAAGCAAACTGTTAGAATCTTTCTTTTTCTTTTTTTTTTTTTTTTTGAGACAGAGCCTCAAGCCGTCCCCCTGGGTAGAGTGCCGTGGCATTACAGCTCACAGCAACCTCCAACTCTTGGGCTCAAGCTAGTCTCCTGCCTCAGCCTCCCAAGTAGCTGGGACCACAGGTGCCGACCACAACGCCCAGCCATTTTTTGGTTGCAGCCGTCATTGTTGTTTGGCGGGTTCGGGCTGGGGATTCGAACACACCACCTTAGGTGTACTTGGCTGGCGCCTTAGCCGGTTGAGCTATAGGCGCCAAGCCAGAATCTTTCTTATGGTTTGTACTTGAATGATTTTGAACATAAGGACTTACGTGAATGTAATAACATCAGTATATCCAGGCTTGTGAAGCTGCACTGACCTACCTAACCCATCAGAAAATTAACTTTGTTATGCACACAAAGTGATTATTCCTCCAACAACCAGAAACCAGAGGAGACTCATGATATGTGTGAAGTGATTAGTCTGCATGAAAATTCCACTTGTTTGTAGATAAAATTTGAAATAGAAAATACTCATAAGGTCATCAACATCATCTATCCTACCACATTACTAGTCTTAGAAGCATTAGTCATTCTAATTTTAAATTAAATCCACTTTTAAAGTAAGTTGACAAAATACATAACCACAATTTTTAGTAGCTGCATTTTCCACAGCAGTTTAGGTAATATTGCATTTTTCAGCGTTGTTCCGTGTCCTGAAATATATGCTGTGTGTTAATTAAAAACACACATAACCCAGGACAGAAAATATACAGGGCCAATTTAATAAGAATAAAGTTAGAGAATGGCATTTCAGCCTAATGATATCACCTATTCCAAATCTCCTTTCAGGACTGTTTGAAGCTCCTAATTAACTGGCCATTAGTAACATCAATCCCCTGCTGGCTTTAATCATTTCTCAAACTTACAGAACACTGAGTACTAACTACCCTCTGAGGCATATATATTACCTTCAAATTTCTCTTTTCAGGTGGAGACTATGAAAGCCGCTTCACCTGTTTTCTTGCTACACCCAAGAGAACAAATGGAGGACAGTTCTAAAATGCAGGGTGGAAGTTCAGTACCTACCAATTAGAGGGATTTTTTTGTATCTGCATACAATTCATTTTTTATATATTGAAAAATTACTGTCAGTGAGGGGTTGGGGGAATGCAGATGAAAAACGTCTGCTCAACTCATAAATAAAATGTCAATCCTAGTTCACCTTACATTTCTAAATGTCTCAATCTTTAAGAAGGAAACCAATAGATATATCATCAATCATTGGGGTCTATTATATGAATTAACAAGGACACAGACGGGTCCTGATCTTGTGCTTCTGAAGACATGATTTTATATACGTACCTTTCTCAACTTTGAGTCTTCTACTGCTTACTTATACTATGAAACGCAGAGATTTTTTAAAGGAAATAAGCAAAATTATGGGTCAGTCTTTGAGTTCTGAGGCAAACTCTAAGATTGTTAACGTTCCAAATTCTCTTCTGACGTAAGCGTTTCCGCCACCCCTGTTCTTCTATTCTTGATCACTAAAGACTCCCTCTCCCTCTTATTCCACACCTAATTAATTGGTTATTCCTGCAGAATTCAGTGAACTGATTGGTATTGTTTTACACCCCTTTCTACTTGTGGAGATCTATGACTCATTCAAGATTCTACTCTACTGCAAGCTAAAAAATTAACTTATAATAGTTTTACAATTGCTGAGAAAAGACACAGGTTACACATACATGTAAACGACTTCCTTTCTATGGAAAAAAACATTTGTGGAAATATCAGAAAGTCCACATAAGTTCCCTGAGTCCTAGTGACCTCCTGGGC
Source organism: Galago senegalensis (assembly GCA_963575145.1). Taxonomy (NCBI): domain Eukaryota; kingdom Metazoa; phylum Chordata; class Mammalia; order Primates; family Galagidae; genus Galago; species Galago senegalensis. The sequence goes on along the minus strand of CAUYTI010038916.1, from coordinate 28,875 downwards.
AATACAGGTGGACTGAGGTGGAATCCAACACTGGAAGTGGGCAGAATTTTGGGAGAGGAAAATGTGAGCTGTACTAGCAGCTTGTTTAATAGGCACACCCCATCTCTGAGGCAGGAGGTCTCCTTACTCCTTGTTCACTGAGCACGATCGGGCAGCCTTGTCAAGTAGTCCAATCAAGGAGGGTCCCTTGTGTTCTTGGCACACCTCAAAAGACATAGGGCAGTCTCTTACAATACAAGTTTCCATGATACCATCTGGGCATTGACCTTGTGATTACTAAGGTCATAATTTGTGTCATTTTCTCCTGTACCTCCAGCTATGATTTAACCTCCAAAATGTAATAATTTCCCAAAAGGTTCTTACGATTTTTCACTCTCCCATTCAATATCCTGTACTATTAAAAGCTTAAAATATTACCTGTATATATGTGTGTGTATAATTCTAGCATATAAAATTATATTCCTAATTAAATTACAATATCCATGAAATTATGTAAATTCAACAAGTTCTTATGCATTTCACTAGTTCACATGACAATTCAGGTACTATCAGATTAAAAATTTGTACATTCTCTTAGAGACATAAAATATAGGTAAGCAGTACTTATTATTTTCTAGAATTATACAGGGTGTCCGTAAAGTTCGTGTGCAATTTATAATAGCCGACGAATTTAAAGTGCACACGAACTTTACGGACACCCTGTATATACACATTACTCTTTACAATGTTCAAAATATGGAAGAAACCCTCAAATCATAAATCGTCTTAATATGTCCACTGTGATTCTAGGTATGCAATTAAACTAAATACTCGTGTTGTGCATATTACCTTGAAAGTATTTGGAAGCTTAATAGCCCTTACTGGGAAACCTTATTTGAATATTTAATTTGTAGATTTATATTACCAAAATGCAATTAAAAACTGAAAGGCCAAAATAATTCTTTCTCCACCTAACATTTCCATTCTCTATTTTTCTGATAGTTGTTTATCTAAGGGTTGGACTTCTTACATTTAAGATTATATTAAGGACCAAAATATAAACTGATTATATTCTGACCTAGAAGTACGACAACGGCCTATATTTTCTACATTTGTTTACACTTACTTTTTAATAACTTTGTCCTTTAAAAAGGGATATTATGAAAAGCAATTTTTAATTTTGTTCTACCTTTAAATATGGACCTTATTTCTGCAAAGCCCAAGTGTGCTGTGAGTATCTATTGACTTGAGATACTGTACTGGTGAGTGAGGGAATCTGTCATTTATGCAGAATGTCCTCTACTCTCTGGTCTCGTAACAGCCGTTCCTGTAGTCGCTCCCCTTCCGATGCTCCTGCACACACGTGGTGTGTTCATTTATTCCACGTGGACCAGCTCTGCTATTCAGAGGAACGATCACCTGCCACATTTCTAGCTTAGTAGTACTGATTACTCACTTCTAAATCATTTTTGAAGAGCATTTCATATAACTTTTTTTTTTTTTTTGAGACAGAGCCTCAAGCTGTCCCCCTGGGTAGAGTGCCGTGGCATTACAGCTCACAGCAACCTCCAACTCCTGGGCTCAAGCGAATCTCCTGACTCTGCCTCCCAAGTAGCTGGGACCACAGGCTCCCGCCACAACGCCCGGCTATTTTTTGGTTGCAGCCATCATTGTTGTTTGGCGGGTCCGGGCTGGGGATTCAAACCCGCCACCTTAGGTGTACGTGGCTGGCGCCTTAGCCAGTTGAGCTATAGGTGCCGAGCCATAACTTTTAAATTATGTTAAATATTACCTTAACCTTCAGGGGTACTAATTTATCTTATTGAGTAAACTCACATAATGAGTTGGATCCATCCTGGACGCTCTTTTTTTTTCTTCCAACATATCAAACCAAATATTAAGGCTCCTCTCCACAATTCCTTTAAGAACCAACCTGGCGTAATGCCCAAGGGAAGAGACTGAGCCCAGACTGAGGTCCCCAGGCTGCGTTGCGACCCGAGGAGCCGGGCACAGCTGATCATGCCCAGCAGGGAGGGGATGACCATGGATGATTCTGGGTTCAGCCGAAGAGGTGCGGAGACCCCAAGGAAGGACTTCAGGGGGCTGGAAGTGAAGCCTTGAACGTATTGGGCTGACTAAAGTGCAGCAGTCCCCTTATCGGGATCACTGCAGTGGACGTCCAGAGACCCTTATCAGGATCACTGCAGTGGACGTCCAGAGACCCTTATCGGGATCACTGCAGTGGACGTCCGGAGACCCTTATCGGGATCACTGCAGTGGACGTCCGGAGACCCTTATCCGGATCACTGCAGTGGACGTCCGGAGACCCTTATCCGGATCACTGCAGTGGACGTCCAGAGCTGGAGTTCAGTTCATATTTCCTGATGGCTTTGCCTTAAGTTTGATTTTACAGACACATGGAGGTGGGTTTGGGGCTGTTTACGTAAGAAGCCCGGGCTCTGGAGCCGCATCAGTCTCATGATCTTCCAATTCATGATTTTACCAGCCGTTAGACTCCGTGTTTCTGGTTTTATATCAAATGTCTAAACAAGCAGTTTTGATCATTTTGGCATTTCATAATTGTTGAGGCTTTACATTCTGTAACCTAGAGAGCAGCAATTTCTTCATAAAGATAAAATATTGCAGATCACTTATAAAACTATTTATTTAGAACATAGTTTCTGTATTTTTCAAGCACTACAGGAAAATGAAGATTTAGGACCTGGTATCACGCGAGCTTGTAAGGCTTCTGGGATCCCGTAGACTACAGAGATCAGCCAACAGCGCAGCTCAGCCCAGCGTAGCTCTGGAGGCCGTGGGGCCAGGCACCTCTGCAGTTGTAAAGAACCAGGACGCTTCCTGTATCTGTGGACTCAGCATGCCTGAAAATGAGTTCCTTCATTAAATTACTTTGAATATCAACAACATATTTTATTATTTTATTTTATTGACCATAAATTGTCACTTTCTTTTTTTCATTAAATGATGGCTGTGTACATTAATACAATCATGGGGTATAGTGTGGTGTTTTCATATACAATTTGAAATATTTTCATCAAACTGTTTAACATAGCCTTTATGTCATTTTCTTAGTTATTGTGTTCTACTTTTAGAAAGATTCACTTGTACCCTTGTGAGATAAACCCCAGAGGTAATCCCTCTAATCACCCTCCCTCCACCCATTCACCTCCCTCTCCTCCCCTCCCCGTCTCCATATTCTTAGGCTATAATTAGGTCATAGCTTTCATATGAAAGCTATAAATTAGTTTCATAATAGGGCTGTGTACATTGGATACTTTTCTTCCATTCTTGAGATACTTTGCTAAGAAGAACACTTTCCAGCTCCATCCATGTAAACAAGAAGGAAGTAAAGTCTCCATCTTTCTTTATGGCTTATACTATTCCATTGTGTACATGTACCACAATGTATTGATCCATTTGTGGATCCATGGGCACTTGGGCTTCTTCCATGACCTAGCAATTATGAATTTGGCAACTATTGAAACTTTAAGATAAAATAATTAGCTTAATATTATTTTATTTAAATATTCACTTTTTAAAATAAAACAAATATTGTATAATCAATAAAATGAGTATTTTATATTAATAAATATAAAACAGCAATAAATATTACTGAACCAAAATATTCCACTTTGCTGAGTTTTAAACGTTAGTATTTACTCTTGTTTAATAATCTCAGTAATCCCTTAAAACTTGACATTTTAATTAGTTTCTTTTCTGCATTAATTATACTCATATACAGCATGCAGAACTTGTCCCTGGCGGAACTTGTGGCCCTTACTGCTAATTGATACCCCAGCAACCACTTGACATTGCATGGAACCCAGATTTTATAAAAGCAAAGTGTCTTCAAAGGACATTCCAGTACCTAGCCTCCCGTATAGTTAGATCTGGACATATGAGGAAAAATATTTCCTTCAATTTAATTTTCCACTTCCCACTGGCTGAAGAACACACAAGTGAAGCAGAGATGACAGTCCAGTGTGGGGACTGGCTGGCGTGGCTGGATGCCCTCTGGAGCAACACACGGAGGACAGTGGAAATTGTTTAGCTTTTTGTACCACTGTATTTTGAGTTCATTTTGTTATAAGAACAGTTTCTATACCACAATTAACACAAAGTCCAATATCATAACTAGTTTTGGTTGTTATTGTCCCATGTTATAACCTTGATCGCAATCACCGTCATCTTTCTCACCATCTGAAGTCCTGAGGTATTTATTACACAATTGATTGTCAAAATTGGAACCTTTGCTGTGTGAGAAGAAGAGCAAGTACCATTGGCGTGATTTCCAATGATATTGGGAGGCTGGTTCCATCCACGTCCAGCTTTCTGGCACCACAGTTTCCTTTTTATTTTGACACATCCCCCAATTTCTTCTTAATTTCTTTTTTCATTTCATTCACAGTTGTGCCCCAAGATTCAAATTCTCCTAGACCCTAGTATTCTACTTTTTCATGTTTCTCTTACTATTGGTGACATCAACCCATGATTTGCCTAAGATACAATTTTGTGTACTTTTCAGGAAACATCTTCATAGTTTCACCTTTCCCCTGAGTATTTCTACTAAGTTTTTTGCACTTATTTAAACTTGATAACCCCTCTATATATCCTCTGCATCCTTAGAAATTTCTTCAATGAAAGATGCTATTTTGTTATTTAGAAAAGAATAATTCAGAATTCTCTCTTTCTGACTAGAAGGCAAACTTGGATATTTAGAACAGCTGAATGAGGGTTCATTAACATCTAATTTGATTTGAGCTACAATTATGCCAATGTAAAAAATGCACATACAGAACTATGATGTGTATTAATGGAGGAAAGTTGGTACAATTTTTTTCTTAATCTATAATTCTCATTGAGCCAGACTGGCTCTTTTTGTCTAAACAAATCTATAATAAAATGATACTACATTTAATCAAAACATTCAAGATGGCTCTTTCAGGTAGGGAAATTATTCCTAAAGCCATTTTGAGACATATGTAATCTTTGCGAAGTCACACCCATAATTTTGTCATCATTTCGGCCCAAGAGTAAGAAGTAGACGCTTACCACAGAGTTGTACAATGTTTTTTGGCTTGAGTTTTCTTTCCTTAGATGACCTGGTGCCATCTCGCGTCTTAAATTACAGCAGTATATTATCATCTATCCATTTGTTAGCCACCAATTTCCCTTCCACCGAGTACTGTGACAAACAAAGATCGTCTTACAATTAGTATTGGATGGGAGCGTGCCAGAGTATAAATCAAGCAGATGAAAGTAGGATTAAAAAAAGAATAAAGGCTAGGATTAAGTCAGTAAAGACAGCCCTTTACTGGGATTGATGCCACGTCAAATGCAGAGTAAAAGAGAATATTTTCATCATTAATTATTGACAAAAACTTGGAAGAAGTGGAAGGTCAGAGATGAGGAGAATGTGATGGATTCTAGAAACTGTGGATATGAAGATAAACTCAGCTGATAAGCAGATGTCATTTGAATGAGTCTATTGATTCGTGGAAATAGACTCTTTTCTTTTATGTAAAAATTTTACACATAAAACATTTGAAAATAAATGCTAAGACAATTGTATAATTTATGCAACATTTCAACATAGCAGAAAGGGAAAGATTTTGAGGGTCACCAAGGTATTTTGCTCTTAAAACACCTGAAGAAAGAAGAGTGACTCAGGCACTTAGTTTCTTTGTCTGCCATTAAAGAAGAAAAATTAGAGACTTGGCAGGTAGCGATTAAGTAGCAGAATGGCCTCACGCAGGCAGCCAAGAAAGATTTCCGTCTTCCTTCATTTGTCCAAAGGACATTTTGGTTTATTGTTAATCTATTTTCTTTTATGATCTCACATTTTCACTTTTTAAAATAGTTTCCTTGGGATAGAATAGAAGAAAACTGTGTATACTCAAGGCTCACAGTTTGATGTTTTGCTATGTAGCTATACGCTGAGTAACGTACGTGTCACTCCACACAGTTACCTTTTCCATCCTTTCTTGGTGTGATGTGAAAACATTTGATATGTGTGCTCTCAGGAAATTAAAGACTTCAAATGTGCAACGTGGTATTTTAAGTTTGGTCTCAATGCTCTGCATCAAACCTCCGAGAATTGCCTTGCGTAACTGAAAGTTGGTCTTTAAGCGTCATCTTCCTATTTCCCTCGCTCCCCAGCTCATAACAACTAGCATGGCACTCTTTGCTTCTACAGCTCGATGTTTTCAGATTTGTCAGAGCAGTGAGCTCGTGCAGCATTTTTCTCTGTGCCAGGCTCACTTTCCTTCTTCGAATGTCTTCAAGCTTCATCCATGTCATCAAACAGGGTTCTTGTTTAGGACTGAATAAGTTCTCACTGTGGGTACGCTTCGCTTATCCCACAATATTTTTTTTCAATACTTGTGTTTTTTGACTGCTAATCCCTCCTGTTTTTCAGTGTTTCCCTATCCTGCTCAGGGCCTTTGTAACAGTGCAAGGTGCATCTATTAATAATCCCCACTGAGCTAGGGTAGAATATCCTCATGCCTGATGCTCAGTTTCTTGTGGCAGGATCCCTGGTAGCATTGAACTTTCTCTTGATTTTTAGAATCCCCCTCCCTCCTCACTCATAGACTTCACATAGCACCCCAGGTCCTTTTCCCATGAGAAGCAGAGCGTACAAATGTGATGGGGCAGTGGGACGCCTAAAACACAGATGCTCAGTGTCTCACCTACAGACTGTCATATACTGACACCTTGTACTTTTGAAGGCCAGTTCTTGCAGAACTTGGCAGTAATGTTCCTGCTTTTTTTACTGACAGTGGTGTGGATTGTCTGCCTGAATCTGTGTTTTTATATTAGAAAACAATTTTGTCCATATTTAGAAGCCATAACTTAAATGTTAACTGTTTTACTCAGTGATATTATAATGATCATTTGCTCATGGCTTTGCATATTTCTCTGTCGTGTAGAAACATTGCTGGGGGAAGAGGCATGATGTATACTGGATTAATAGTTCAGGATTCCTCAGTGATCCATGGTGTCAAAATTACCTGGTATTTTGAAATATATAAAGCTTTATCCTCACATTTCTTTATCAATTAAATCAATCGTGAACACAGCCCTGGGACTGTTGCTCATTTAGCAGGTACAATAGACCTATATTGTTCCCAGTACATTACACACCTTAACTCACACAAACCCAGAGTTGAGTCCATCATTTTCTTTTCCCACTTTACAACTGAGGAAACTGAAGAATGGAGATCACCTGTGAGTTTTCCAAGACGACCCTGCTCATAAGTAATAATCCAGAAACAGAAGCCCGGCAGCCTGGTGCAAATGGCTGAGCCCTCCATTTACCACCATCTGTGATTCAGAGCCTAGAGCTTCAATTTTCTCTTTTTCCTTTTGAAGCCTGGGCTGTTTCATTTATAAATTTCTGTAGCTACTGATAACATTGTTCTTTGCTAGTAGCAAAACATCTGACTCCTTTGCTCATCTCTGTTCATCAAGGATATCAATTCCAGTTAAAGAAGTTCTTACCTTCAGAACAAGCCTGGAAAATTGACCCCTTTATTGTTTTTTCATGCCCACACTTCTAATCTCTGCTATAAGAGCCACAGCACATAAAATACCAAGAGGAGAGGAAAGGCAGCTAATTCCTGTCCTGGGAATTCAGGTGTACACTACGCATGGTTGGTTCATGTACTTTCCATGCAGATAACATGGCCTTGGGGGAGAGAGGGCATTACACAGGTGCACACAGAGGCAAAAGTGATGAGTTTATTCCATAGGATAACTCAAAGTCATAGTCATGTGGAAAAGTAAAAACAGTTTCAAGAGTGGTTTAGCTAAAACTGACCTACAGTCCTAGATTTTTCCTGGCAGAAAAATCCAGCAAGAGAAAGTATAAAGGGTATCCAAATCTGGAAATGGGAGCTCAAACAATAATTGTTCTCCAACAATGTGATCCGAATTCTAGAAAACACTGAAGATTCCAGGAGAAGATTCCTAGAATTCATAAAGAATTTCAGCAAAGTCTAAGATTACAAAATCAATGCACACCAATGAGTAGCATTTGTACATACTATCAATATGAGTCATGCTGAGAGAAAAAAACAGAGGACTTGATGCCCTTCACAATAGCTACATAGAAAACAAAATACTTAGGAATATATTTAACTATGGAAACAAAAGGTACCTAGAAGGAGAACTAACAAAGCCCTGTGAAAGAAATGATACATGATTCAAACAAATAGAAAAACATCTCATGCTCATGGATTGGTAGAACCAATACCACTAAAATGTCCATTCTTCCTAAATCACTTTAGATTTAAAGATTCAATGCAATTCACATCAAAATACTAATGTATTACTTCATAATCTATAAAAAATTCCTAAACTTCATTTGAATCAAAAATGAGCCAAATGGCCAAAGCAATTTTAAGCAAAAAATAAATCTGGATTCACCACATTACCTGACTTCAAATTATACAACATGGCTTGAGTCACCAAAAGGGCTTGCTACCAGTTTAAAAGAAGATACCTAGATCAATGGAACCGAGTAGAGAACCCATAAGTAAAGCCGTACACCTATTACCAACTGATCCTTGACAGAATAGACAAAAATGTGCATTTGGAAAAGAAAGCCCTATTCAAAAGATGGTCCTGGCACACGATTTTCAAACATATGCATTTGTTTCTTTTTGTTTTTAACTGTCTTTTGCTAATTACTAATTCTAAGTTCCTAAAATTGTTTGATCATACTATAGAACTGTTTAGCAAAATGAGTAAGAATTAGAACTGACACATTTTCAAATTTCCTCTTAAATGTGAACTCCTGTACACATTGGCACCCTTGATTCCTTCCTGTTCTATACTTCCTTGACCACCACACTCTGTCACTCTCCAGTTCTAGATCTCCTAACGACTAAAAGTCCGTATGTTATCTTGGATGTCTCATGGATACCGTAGACTCATTTTCTCTAAGACCACACTTGCATGATCATCCACAATCTATTCCATAATTCTTCTTCTGTCTCGTGTTTTATTCAGATCCCATCTACATAAAAGTCTATATTCCTTTTCACATGAATGTCATTCTTTTCATTTTGGCTAATGCCATGAATCAGGCCGATGTCTTATCTCATCTGGATGTCTACAGTTTTCTCCAAAGTCTTCTCTTCTTTCCAGAGCCACAAAATGTACAACAAGTGGAAGAGTTTACTTCCATATATATATATATTTTTTAATTCAGCATATCTGCATATCTCCTGAAAGTAAAAAGCAAGATTCCCTTAGCATTTCCTGTGAGTCACACACAAATGTGATCTCTGTCTCAATAATCTCACTTCTTGCTATCCCACCATCATCTTCCTTAAAATTTCATATTTTAAAATTTCTGTAATACTGAACTACTTGTCACAATCTATTATGACTTTTCCATTGACCAGGTTATTATCAGGGAACAGTAATAACTGTTCATTACTTTGCTCCCTGTGGCCTTTACATCTTGCTTTATCTGGAATACTGTATCCCTGCTGTCTGCTTAAATAATCTCTTGTAAGAAATGCCTTTCCTGAAGGTTCTGTCTCAAAGACATGTTCATCATCTACCTCTTTTATTTTTTTACATGATCCTATTTTAATCTTCACTGCAATTATAGCATCATACATATATCTCTGTTGTCTACTAGTTTAATTATTATATTTCTGCCTTCATTGGAATACGTATTACCTGCAGTTGAGAGTTCTATACGTCTTGAGGAGAAATTTATTACCAAGACCCAGAATAGTATCTGGCGTATAGTAGACAACAACTGGGGAAAAAATAAAAGATGGAGAAATGATGGAAGGGAGAGAGAGAAGGAGGGAGGAAAGACTGGCTTTTGTAAGCATCTCCGGGGTGTTTTAGTCATCATGAGTCCCTTTTCTGCCCTTATTCAGGATTGCTACTAATAAGGTCTGAAGCATTTTTTTCCAAGTAAATGTGAAAATGTACCCATGCGAACATTTTATACTCATGTTTTTTTCTACTTCTTCAAAGAAAACCTCACTCCATGTTTTTGTCAGTTCATTTTCCCTTCTTTAAGCTGTAGAGGCATAATTGGCAGTGAGGAAATCACAGTGGATGCCCCATTTGGGGCCTCAGAATCTTTGTCTGCCTCCTTTCAGCTTTGTTTGCATATGTGTGTGACCCCCAGGGAGGTGCAAGGTTGTACATTAAAGATTGGGCACTGTGACAATGGACTTTTCATTCTTCCCTGATAGTCACTGCCCTGGATGAATTAAAATCATTTATTTTATTTGATTGAAATAATGGGAAAGTTTAGTTCCTATATAGAATAGTATTATTCAGGGATGATACAGCATTACTAGTCTAACTCCATAAATCTATGTTTTAAATCCTAGCCTCGTCTTGGATTTTATGATCATGTGACTGCACTCTCTGTTCTCCGCCTTTCGGTGATCTATCCCGAGTTACCGTTACTCATCACCTTTATGGTGGTTAACAGGATTTAAGAAATGTCCTGAAAGCCATAATATTTTCCAATAGATAAAGTATGAGCAGACTTTTGGGGATGAGTTATTTTCATCCTTACAAATTAGGCCTCTTGAAAGATAATATTTCAACCAAAAATGGATATTTTTTCTGTCAGTGAAATAAAAAAAAAGAAAAGATGAGTATACCTAATGGCAGGTTTATTATAAATGCACTAATATCTGTCAACCCTGAGGAATGAGGCAGCAGAAGTCTGTTGTAAACCCACAACTCTCTGGAGTCTGAAAGGATTCAATAACTTACTTAGCTTGAACAATTTATTATTTTGAAACCTACTCCATAAGATGACAAGATTAAATTATTCAGTCAATATTGCAGTGTTGGCTTTTGTCATGGATGTATTTAATTTAATAAAGAACATTGAATGAACCATTTATCATACAGTTACCATTTTATACATCGTATTTGTTGACACCACCTCTTTTTTTTTTTCTTGGCATTGAGGCCCCTAATTAATTCATCACTATGATATTTTATCTAAAATAAATAACCCTAGAGCTCTGGCAGGTTAAAAACTGGTCAAATATACATCTACTAATAACATTTATCTTTGTACCTAAGGATATTACATGTGATAATAAAGGAATTCTTCAGTAAGCAGCCTCTATAGGGCAATTTTGTTATTATTTATTCCTTAGTACAGACTGCCAGTTATGTTATTATAACACATTTTAACTCTTACACACACGGTACTCCATATGAGGATGAAATTTCTTCCAAAATTAAATTGTATGATATGGAAATACGTAGGTATAGATTTGAACATGTTCTTTTCTTTTTTTCTGGAACCCTGTACATTTAAAAAAAATTAAAATTGACTTTATAGATGTATCTTATATTACTTAAATCAGCGTATAACCTTTTTTTAAAAAAATTTCTTCCAGTTACCATGTAATTCCAGTGTCCTTCAAACAGATCCCTCTGTAATTTTTCATGTTCTCATAACTGATTTATGGAAATAACCATTTCATTTTCAATAGTAGATGCAGAGCCAAGTTTGAGTGAAGAAAGAAAAATAGTTCAAAGTTTTATAAGCCTATTTTGCCTAAAAGTTTGATGATAATGCCTAAATATTTTAACTATTTTATTTACAACTTCCCACTGTACAAGTACCTTTGCAGAAATTGATTTTGATTAAGTGCTGATAGTTAGTATCTAAATGAAATTTAGGTAAAAATATAAAATTATTGAAGTTATTTGGCCTTTCTAAATCTCATGTTGCAAGATATTTAACTACTCTCAATGAGGTCCATTTTTCAAGTATCTAGGTGAATAGTTTTAATATTCCATCTTTCAGAGAAGTTTTCATTTCACTTGGCCATGAATAATAAAAAGAACCTTTGTTGCTAGTGTTGTTGTTTTAGAAATATGTTCTCAAGCTTGATTTTTCAGTATAACTTCTCAGGACTTATATTCAAGGTGCATTGACACACAAGGTCAGAAGCCGCCCAAGAGGATTCCCAGGCAAGAGGTTAGCAGATATTCCCAGGAGCAAGTCTCTAAACCAACACAGCAGCTCTGGATTATTTATATTTTTGTGACATTTTAAAACCAGTCATACAAAACTCTAAACATTCTGTGTTCTTCACCAATAAGTTTTCTAAGGAAATACAAGGCTAAATCTGTTACATTCTGCACAAGCTCGCTTTACCTCCTTATTTCGGCACCCTAGCTCCCTTAGAAATATAAGCCCCAGTGAATCTGCTTCCTTGGTCATAAAAACAAAATATTTCTCTACACATTTTCCTCCCGTTCATTTTGCCACTGTTCATGCAGCTTCCTGGAATTGGATGTAAAAATGTCAAAAAAAGTAATTATTAAAGAAAACATTAAGAGTATAAACAGTTGAAAAACAATGAGATACAAAATCATACATAAAAACAGAAACAAAGGGAAACATTTGCTTTGATTGGAGAAATAAAGACAGCAGAGATTTAGTTAGGGAGATGGTCTCGGTGGAGGCTTCAGGCAGGACTCACAGGAAGGCTGTGGTGAGGTAATAGAGAAGGCTTCACGCTCCTGGTTGTACAACAGACCAGATGATAACGACTACTACTGAGATTTGGGCAAAATTCAGTAGTGGTGGACAAATATTTCAAAAGCTAGAAAAAGTCATTTCTGAGTAAGTTCATTATGATTTGGGTTTCATATTTTTCCATATTAACTGCAATCTTCTGGGTTAGGAAATTAGCTGCTTATTATAAAAAAAAGTGGACTGATCTGAGGATTATAAAGATTTGCAATTATTTTTTAAAGTGGATTTCTAGTTTAAAGGAACCTTCCTGTTGTTTCTTATTAAATATACAGAAGCAGGAGAAGCTTTCTGTTGTTATCAAACGCCTATGAACATCATAGAAAGAAATCAATAAAAAAGATAGATAAAAAGTCAAACTATCCTGTCATCAAGATGAAGCATTGCCCTCTTTTAGTGAATATTTAAGTTGTGGCATAAAATGGATCATAAAAGTTTCGGTGTATTATTTATATGGAGACAGCTTTCCTGTCTCATAAACGCGTACTTTGCCTTGAGTGCACTGGGAAACCAGGAAGCACGGAGGTCACTAAGAGGCAGAAGTAAGAGGGCTTATCGATCCCCAGGACTTTCTGACATCCATTCCCCAGTCCTGCTGCCACACGCACGCTCCTGATTGAACTGCTTTGGGGTGGCTCTCAAGGCTGTGACCTGGCCTCCCGATCGACAGCTTGTCAGGGAGGGTTAGCGTCACCCAGCCAAGCGGCCTGTATTGATCCTTCACGTAGGAACACTGCTCCTGCACAGTGCTGTGAAACACTGCCCTGCGCCTGCTCAATGCATTAACCATTTGCTCGAATGCTTTTACACCAAATATTAACTCGCTGCAAAATCTACCCTGTCATCACGAGTTAGCATGTCAGGAACTTGAACCACCGTGCACTGCTGACAAGGAACTGAGGGTGATGTGGCAACTGCGGTATTTACTCCTCATCTGATATTCTGAAGTATCTCCTGGCAGAATTGGTCAAACTATACGCTCTCTTCTCCATGTTTCCGTTGAACCACAGCCTACGCGCCTTTCGAAAAAAGAAAGACATTCCCAGGGAAATTTGGAACAAAAAGAGTATGAATCATATCCATAAGAAGTTGATTTCACACTCTGCCCTGAATTACATGTGTTTGATTAAAGAGTACTATTTTAAAAATGAAAGCTTGATCAAACTTTTCAATGCTGTTATGTGAAAAGCGCTTGAAATGATAAATATTTTTAAATGGGGTTTAGTTTAATCAGTAACGTTTGTTGATGGGACAAGAGTTCTGCTATCTGTCCTGTAAAACCAATGTGAGACTTCTCTTAGCATAGACAGAGAGAGCTAAGTAATCCCCTAGAATTAGGAAAATCATTGCTCACGAGTACACAATTAACTCAAATTGCAATTCACAATTCAGCCAGGCCGTTTTTCAAAAAGAGAAGAAAAAACATGAAAAATGAAACATGGTTTTGATTCTCATTGATTTGCATCAAAGACAGACTTGTTTATACCTTTCAATGCGTTTTTATATCCGAGCATGTAACTTCAGGGCTTTTCCGCAGAGTTGAAACTAAACAGAGCAGCTGGTAATTGTTAACTCTCGGGCAGTTGCTGTTAAATCGCATTAACCAACCACTTAATACACGTTAACTAGTTTGCGAGGCCTCGCAGGGGTGTTGTCAGAGGCCACGTGACACGAGCGGCACTTAAGACTCCCCGTCTGCCACACAGAGGAACAGAGTGAGGGTCAAGTGAGGTGTGAAGAGAAAGCTGTTAGACTTTCGTCTTTCCTCATTATTTATTTCACATTTTGTGGATAAATGTGTTAGAAAATTCAATAACACTTGCAGGATTTTTCAGGTGCCTTAATATTGAGACAATGTTAAGTGGCATAAAACACTTGGGAAGGAAATCACATTTTGCATCTTAAATGTATGGCTTCAAAATAAATTCATAATTAAAAAGCTCGTGAAAGCCTATTTAGTTAACTATTTAAAAAAAACTCATTTTGGGGGCAGCGCCTGTGGCCCAATGGGCAGGGCACCAGCCCCACACACCACCAGCCCCACACACCACCAGCTATTATGCTCTGGAGGCCATTTGAGGAGGCACCAGGAGTTGGAGTGCCCGTGGGCTGCTGGGGTCCAGGTGTCCTCAGAACTTCTGAAAGATTGCTTTCAAAATAATCTGCGTGTGCACATCATCCTTCTGGGTCAGATTCTTGATGATTTCAAAGTGATCCACATTGCATCGTTCTTCAAAAGAGGCTTTCTACCCTCCTGGCACAGGGAGGAGTTAAGTGCAGAAGGGCATTATTCGAGGTGAACACCTGGGCTCCAGGTCGTAGGTAGATCTCCCTCCCTTTTTTTTCAAACCTTGCCCGGGCCAAACTACAACAACAAAAAAAATAGCGGGGAGTAATGGCAGGCACCTGTTGTCCCAGCTACTCAGGAAGTTGAGGCAGGTGAATTGCCTAGGCCCAGGAGTTGGAGGTTGCTGTGAGCTGTGACATCACAGCACCCTACTGAGGGCGATAAAGTGAGACTCTGTCTCTACAGAAAAACAAAGCAATAACAACAAAAAAACTCATTTTGGGGTAGTTTAAAAGCTGGTAAATCTTTATAACATTTTCAAAAATAAACAGTAAACTTCTCTGTTAAGCAAATATTGATGAACTTATGAAAAGTCTCTCCAGGCCTTTGTCTTGTACTTTGCCTTCTTTAATTATCTCTTTTTTATTTTATTTTTTTGGATCCAAGATTTGGTTTTTACCTTGTGTTAGAGAACAATAGACCCATTTAAAAGGTGAAACTAGAGAAATACATGTTATTGGTGGGAAGGATGTAGGAGGGTTTTTAAAAAGAAGAAGAAAGCTCTATATAAAATGAAAAAATTTGAATTCTCTTTTGGGAATGTCACAAGTAAAAGACAGTGGCTGGAGGACTCCAATTCTACAAAACAGGAATCTTTTCATTTTTCTCAGTTATGCATTTGCTCAGGCATTCAATAAACATCCACTGACCACTGTTGTGGACCAGCTTAAGCCCAGCTACTGAGCACATGGTGAGGACATGTCACCACAGTGTTCTCTGAAGGTGTCAGAGCAGGTCATGGTGCCTCAGATTAGTCAGGAGAGGTTTACTCAGCACATCAGTGGAGAACAAGGGAAAATTCAGTGTGAGATGGTAGTTGCTTCCAATACCTTAATATGAAGCATATTTCATCAGCATTTGTGTGTGTGGGGGGGAAATGAGCTTTCCTTCCAAATATACAATCTCCAAATTGTAACATCAGCTTTTGAAAATCTCCTTTCTGCTTCTTTTTTATAAAGATAATCTTTAAGAGCCATGCTTGAAGATTCACATAAAACAAATTGGGCCAATTGTTTATTATTTCAAAAAAAGTCTTTTTATCACAATTAAAATTTTTTAATATGTATTTTTATCTTTAATTATGGATACATACTAGTTGTATATATTTATGGGGTACATGTGGCTTTTTAATTACTTAGTTTATTTTTAATGTTTATAGATACATAATATCACAAGGGACTCAGGCACTATCACCAACAGGGTAAGGCCACCCACCTTCCTGTGTCTTCCTTAACAGCTTCTTCAGTTTTCCAGCGGGAGATTTCATGTATTGACAAACATACAAGATAAGAACATTCCCAGAACCTTGTTGAAATAGACCTTCTTAAGTACTGTTAACAAAACATACAATAGCGGAACTCTAGGGAATCTATCCTTGGGTTAATAGATACCGTGTTTCCCCCAAAACAAGACACTGTCTTATATTTATTCTTTCTCAAGAAGACACACTAGGGCTTATTTTTAGGAGATGTCTTATTTTTATTAAATACAACAATCTACATTTATTCAAATACAGTTAAGTCATCTTCTTCTGGAACCTGACAGGGGGAGCCGACCCTGTTGGTGGGGCTGGCGCTAGTGATGTGTGAACTCCTTTCCCCTGGTCATTTGCACATGTGCAATAGGATGCCTGGGACAGAGGTTACCACATGCTCACCTGCCAAGTGTGAATGGGGGAAAGGAGCTGTGGCAGATAAAAGGTATTCCAGTCTTCCTTACCACTCTGCCCTGAAAGGTGTGGCATGGCTATGCAGATATGCTGCATAGCCACACCCATCACTAGCTAGGGCTTATTTTTTGGGTAGGTCTTATTTTGGGGGAAACACAGTAGCAAACTGTGATTTTCCAGAGACCCTCTAGCAACAGTGGATCTTTACAAGTAGTAGGAGATCTAACACCTTTGGAACAAGCAGATGCCCTTAGATAGATTCCCAAGACATTGGGGCAAGATCCTTATTTAACTCCTGTTTTCATTTTTATATGCTTGTGTACAAATATTCTTAAGTAGACTCCAGATTTTTGCCCACTCACAATGGCCCTTTGTTTCTTTGTACCCCTCATTATTATAATTGTTAGATCAGAATACACTTGCTCTGATGTCATTTTTAGTTTATTGCAAATGGTAGCCCTGCTCTCAGGCTTACTCCATTAAAGACTCGTTAAAAAAAAACAAAACAGCTTCACCAAGTATGACCTCAAGGAATTATAGATGATGACATTTCCATTTGAACCTATAAGGATCAATGGGTATGAACAAATCAACTTATAACTTTCTAGTTCCTCTTTCTCTGAGAAAAAGTACCAACAATCATAATCTCTAGTACAAACCCTGAGTTGTTTTGTTTGTTTGTTTGTTTTGCAGTTTTTGACCAGTTTTGAATCCTCTATCTCCACTTCCGGTACATGGGGCCAACCACCTACCCCTTTGAGCCACAGGCGCCTCTCAACCCTGAATGATTCTAAATTTGAATTCCACATCTATTTTAGAGTAAGGGGTCACTTTTACTATAAAAGTCTAATAGCAATACAGATAGACCGTTTTGACCTTCATGCACCCCGATGGGCTCTTTGTGTGTGTGTGTGTGTGTGTGTATGTGTGTGTGTGGTAGGACATCTTGTCCTGTTTGCCTCAGACTATCATAGTTATGATCTAGAAATAGCATTGGAATCTCTAAACACCAAGACTGAAAATTCTGACTCAGATGTGAGCAGTAAAATGAAGTCACCTTGATTACTCAGACACTCTACCTGAGGGAACTACTGACTCATTTTATGTGAACAATCAGAACAGTTTTTTTCTAGTGGAAATTATACAAATAGAAAATACTGTAAAGAAATTACTACATTATTGATGTAACTACCTCTGTCCCAGACAGAATACAGATTCTTCTCCATATCACTTGAGGAGGGATGTGTAAAGCATTTCTCTAGATTTCTTGTCCAGCAACTAATTTGGAGACATCTAGGCCATGGTTGATATTTCCTTCTGTACTTGGATCAATGAAACGGTTAAGGCAGATGGGACTGTATGTTGCCTTAAGAAAAACAAAACAAAACAAACAAACAAACAAACAAAAACCACTTGGCTTCAAAATCTTAGGTTGAACCTCATGGTCTTTGGAATTCGTCTGCTGGTCTGAGTTGGACAACTGTGGTTTCTGGTTTTGAAGGAGTTTCTTGGATTATTCATTATCCTTGTCCAGATACTGGCCCGCCATGTTCTCTACAGAGACTTAAAAGCATCTGCAGCTACTTTCTCATCACTTGGTACATGATGATGTAAGAACATAAAGGTCACTAGAACTCAAAATGCAAGCAACTATACATAGGAGATACAACGGAACAATCCATGAGGGTGCAGATCAGATCTTTAGAAATTGTCAATCTCCTCTCTGATTGGTGAGGATTGTAATTCACAAACACGTGGACTTGGTCAACGACAATGGCCTTCTTATATATTTCCTCCACTTTCAACACAGAATCAACCAGAAAATGTCAAAGATTCTCCCCAAACAAACCACTTAAGACCTTTTCCTCATTAGCTTCCAGATGCCAAGGACCAGAGCATAGCTAGAACTTCCCACTTTCTCGCCATGAAACTTTCTAATTCTCTGATCTATGCAATTCAGGGTGACTTCAGCAAATTCTAAATAAATAGTTTCCTTTCTGATTTGGGTACACTCTGTTTGCACAGCAATGTTATGCACTACAATAGACACTACTGCATTTTTTATCTGTATTGTTAATTTTTGTGTATATATGTATGTTTTAATAAAATTATAGGATTATTGAAAATAACGAGTATAAATATGAATATACACATTTTTAAAAAACTTTTCTTTTCAATGAGAATAAAGCAAAATCAAGTTTATCATGTCCTTGCAGCTAGGATAGTGAGAAAAACTTTGCCTTGAGCAAGGTACAGTATTAAATTTTGAGACAGAGTTCAAGCACAACAAAGGTACTGTACTACATGAGGCTTAAGGGAATCAAGTTAGAAGGTCAAGTCAAAAGCAAAATGAGAGAACGCAAGAGCAGAAATTTGATTCAAAGGCAAGTGATGTGAAATTATGATGGAAATGCACCTCCAGGCTTGGTGCCTGTAGCTCAGTGAGTAGGGTGCCTGCCATGTACACCACAGCTGCGGGTTTGAGCTCCTCCAGGCCTGCTAAACAACAGTGACAACTGCAACCATTATGGCGGACGCCTGTAGTCTAAGCTACTCAGGAGACTGAGACAAGAGAATTACTTAAGCCCAAGAATTTGAGGTCGCTGTGAGCTGTGATGCTACAGCACTCTACTGAGGCCAACATGAAGAGACTCTGTTCTTAAGAGAAAAAGAAAGGAAAAGAAATGTACCTCTAATATATCTTCCTTTTTCCTTTGGCTGTCCAAAATTATCCTTCAAATTTAGATAATAAATTCTATTTTTCTGAGTAGATTGTTGAAATGTGGCTTAGTGACTAAAGTCTAAATAAATAATGCTGCCACATTCCAGTAAAATCTCCTGGTCTCATACAACTTCTAGACATCTGATCCTGGATAATCTTTCTTGGAGAGCAAATAGTTCCATTTTATACACATAAATGTATATTTGGGAGTCTCTTAAAGTACATTTTATTACTGTATTGCAATGTATTTGTATATATGACGTTAATTTCTATTTATACTTTCTATCTAACATCTAAATTTGCAACTGAATTTTGTTTATGTCATGTTAGTAGGCATTAAAAAAATATTTCCCCCAAAGATATCACATTGGGGCAGGTTGTATGTATCATAAAACAATTTTATCTTTGAATATGATTAATAAACCTACAAAAATATTTAAAATAATGATATCTAGAAATAAAGTGGCAATAAACATCAAGATTCTTTAGTTTTAGGTAACAACTAGATATGATATAAGTAAGAATAAATGAAAAAATATGTTTATTACAAGATTTACTCTCTAACCACAAAATACATATCATGAAGGAAAATAGATTAGTAATAGTGTAAAAAATCTCTTTCAGCTGATAATTTACCATGTCTAATTTCATTTCATAACACATCACATAAAAAGTTCTGTCTCCAGTCAGCAGGTGAAAATTGCCCTTTGAGAATAAAATTTCTCTTTCCCACCAGCATAAAAACATTCACTTCCATTATTGTTAAGTGATAATTAATATTTTGGATCTAGCTGGATACCTAAAAATATTATTTTCACTATCTTTTTTTCAGGTTATTAAATTATAAATGCTTTGAAGAAACAACACTAGAATTTATAATTAATTATCATGGCATACTTTAAACAGCGATATTCTTTTTATTATTTTTTTTCTTTGAGACAAAGTCTTACTTTGTCATCCCTGGTAGAGTGCTGTGACATCATAGCTCACAGCAACCTCTGACTCTTGGGCTTAAGTGATTCCCTTGCATCAGCCTCTAAAGTAGCTGGAACTATAGGTGCCCGCCACAGCTCCTGGATATTTTTAGAGATGGGATCTCATTCTAGCTCAGGCTGGTCTCCTCCTGAACTCAGGCAATGCAACCTCCTCAGCCTGCCAGAATTCTGGGATTACAGACGTGAGCCACCGTACCCAGCCTAGAAATAGTCTTTGTAATTGTTTATACCCTACATATTTTACTAGTAAAATAAATGAATTAGAAATTGACATTATTTGAAGTAAATGCATGTCCATATTGAAGAATGAAGGGCAATGATTAAACAATTCAATTATTCTAATCTCCACATAGATAACACTATTTTTAGTAGTTTATAGCACTACTATTTTTATTATTGTCTCCACTGCTTAGCGAGGCATAGAATTAGGTTTATTAATTTACTTAATAATATAGATGTAAATGACCATTGTGTGATTTGATAGTAGGTTATTGCTATATAATTCTGACAACAATAATAACATATTCTGAACAGTTTCCTTGACATGTAAGAACATCATGCAGATGGGAACAGGTGATCTGCTGTTCCTCTTACAAAATCAACCCCCTACCTTTTGGACTGATACTCAAACGTCCGTTTAATTCTCCTGGAAAATACTTCCTTGGTAAACAAAAGGTCCTTATTGAAATTTAACTTGTTAATAAAATCTAGATTAAGATATTCTCTCTTCCTCTCTCTCTCTCTCGCCCTCCCACTCTCTCTCTCTCTCTCTCTGTGACGTGTGATAGACATACATTCCATCTTCCCAAACTGTGGCCTACAGGGGAGGAAAATCTGAATATAAACTTCCACAGGGCACCGAAGGAGGCCGTCCTTCCTTCCTCCTCTTGTCTCCAGTAAAATCTGTTCTGTCACTTACCTGTGGTCATCTATGAATTCTCTCATCGAATTTCTGAGACCAAGGAAGGACCTGGCTGAGAGATTATAGTAACATAATAATTCAAATTTTTTTAACTAATGTTACTTATAACAATCAGTAAATAATTTAGCTCCTCATAACCAGCTAAGCAAAATTAAAAAAAAAAAAAAGTTCTATTTTGCTTTCTGGCCAAGGAACCAAGTGAGGCACGTTTGACTTTTACAGTATGTTGGATTTTTGTACAAAATAAGCCCTGAAAGAACAAAATTTCAATGAACAAGTTGTAGTTTTGTTCTGTTTTAGTCAATAGAAATGAATCTCCTTATATGTAAAGTCTACAGAGGTCTCCATGTAAAGTCAAAATTTCATGTTTTTGTTTTATAAAATGGTGTTGAGAGGAACTTTTTCAATGACTGGAGAGTTGATACTAAGACCCATAGATTGAAACAACAAATCTGTCGAAAATTTTTTTATCATTTTCAAACTTTTTGGATTTTTTAAAAGTTCAGTTTGTGTCACAACAATGAAACAACTGTATTCAAACACAAAATGGAGGTTTTAAGATCAAATAAATATTAACAATTTTTAACCAAAACAAATGACTTCAGAAATATTGAACGATATGTAAGAAACCACAGGATGTTATTTGCATTTGGGGCCTTTCTGTCATCTTTGTCTATTAACTCCTTAAAACCAAGAGCATTTCCCAAATATTATAAAATTTATTCTGAAAATTTTGAAATGTGTTCCCTTATTTTAAATTCCCCTAGTATTCAGAATAGAGAAAATGAAAATTAAATCAAGTGAAGTAAAAGATTCCCTCTTTCTTAAGCCATTTTAACTTTTGGCAATGTGAAAATCAAGTTTTTTGAATTCTCATCTATCCCACCCGATGCAATTTCTAGCCTTCTTTGCTGGTCCTACTTCCAGATGTTTCTATGTTGAAATGCCTCAGTCGCAATCATAGCATTATGTTGTTTAAATCTTCCTATGTACCAATATTTTCTAAATGTGCGTGATAGCCCTGGGTTACTTCTCTTTCCCACTCTGCTCTAGTTTCTGGTGAACCACAGCGTGTGTGATGTCTCAGTTCAAATGTATATCATCACCTTCAACCTAACACATGCAGACATGTTGTAAACAAACTGTATTCTCCAGACTGCCCATCCATGCTCCTCTCTATGGTGGAATATGTTAACACCCACTAGTTGCTTAGTTCAAAGTGCTCAGAGACATTTCTCTCTTGCTGTCACACTCAACATTCAATAGATCACCAATCATGAATTGAATGACTGATGTGTTGATACTAATCAAAGTATTTTGAAATTTCATTTCTGTCTTCCTCTGAATGGAAACATCTCTGTTTCAAACCACTATGTGCCCCTTTCTTATTCATGGAAATAGCTTTCAATGTGGGTTCTCTGTTACCAGTATTGCTTCTGAGGACCGAAGTTGTCATATAGAAACATAAATAACATTTTAATCACACAAACCATGTCATTTATTCCTTTACTCAAAAATCTCCAAAGACTTCTATTCACAATCAAAATGCACAAACACCTTGACCGTGGTCAGTAAAGTCTCACTTTGTCCAGCCAGAGCTCCCCTCAGCTTCAGCACTCCTTTGCTTACCCAGCTCTATCCGTGAAAACCAGGTCGGCATTTCTTGAATACAGCAAAATATCTTGTGCCTCAGGATGTTTGCAACTGAGGCTTTCTAATTCAAGGACACTGTTTTAATACACTATCCATGTATATTATAATGCAGGGAGATCACTCAGATCCCCATTCCAATATTATCTATTCAGTGAGCTTGCTCCTTACCATCTTACATAAAATACTGTAATACCCTTAGTGTGTTTGCCTTTGCAACAGCTCATATTTACAGACGCACTTCCCACTCCCTAGCATTAGAGCATATATTTATTTGAATGTGTTCAGGGTCCAGACCCCCCGCCACAGTATAAACTCTGTAAGGGGTGAGGTGTCCTGCTCACCAATCTCTCTCAAGATTCCAGACCAGTTTCTTACGATAATAACACACACCAACAAATACTTCCAAACAAAGGCATGCATACAAAAAAGGGCATTTCATTTATAAAATTACCATTTGTCAATAATACATGAATGTAAAAAGGATAAAGAAAACATGAGAAGAAATATTTCTAAGAGTAGTAAGTGCTTAAAATTAAAAAATGGAAGAGAATGTGCATTATCCACCGAACACATGTGGCCACTGTTTTCCCTCTGTTATTCACCCTTTCTCCCTGTTTCAGTTAAAAATGAATAACTGGAGATAAGTCTTGTAATTTTAATCCATTTACAGTGAGGCTGAGGTGCTGAGTCCTGCCCGGACATCTGACCTTCAGCTCCTCTGAGATAATAAATGCTTTTGTTTCAAGCTACTGAATTTGTAATAAATTAAAGTACAGCAATATAATACTAATATACCTATGTGGAAATCTATCTTGTAATATAAATTTCTTTTTAAAAAGTATCTCTAAAACACAGAAAAAAAGAACAAAAGCTTCGAACACTAACACCTTGATCGTATAATTATTGGTCAGGAATGTCAAAGCCAGCTTAGCATCCCTGGGAAGCAGCACCAGGAGAAGAAAGAAGATTTTTCTCTTCTTTGTCAGATTAAAAATTAGATCATAGCATAGCTCGAGGCATTGGTGCAAAGTCACAGCAACTCTACATTTGAATGAGTTTGCATTCCTCTCCGGTTGTATGTATGTTACTTTGAGATCAGGTCAAGGGATATGTAAGAGGTTCTTTTGTCAAAAATAATACACTTGTTATTTCTTTTGAAAGAACGAAAATAAAATCTGACTGAATTTTTCAAAAGGCCATACTGCAATTTTAGACATGGAAATCGTTCTCCTGCTTCAGGCAATGACAACCAAGTTAAACCCTGGAATTTGGAGAATAGTTTTGAGAGGATTTTTGCATTTTATCCTTTTTTTAATTGATCTTGAAAACCATCAGCAACAGCAATATGGTGCGATATTTGTAGGTATCCTCGGATAGAAACCATTGTGACACTGCTACCTTATATGTTTCTGCCATCTGGGGGCTGCAGGTTACCTTAGAAACACGCTGTTAGTCAACATGTCTTCTGATCTATTAGATAGTAAATATATGACGGTATATGAGCTATTCGGTCTGTATGACAGAGTTATTTTTAGGTACATGTCTTACTTATAGAGAAGTTTTCTTTTTTAAATAAAAACTACCAATTTCATAGTGTTATTAAAACATTGAAATGATATCAGAAACTTATAATGGTTTTCAAAACCCAAGGTAAAGATAATTATTGTAAATGAAAGTGTGTAACTTGAATTCCACGGCAGTCGAGGTAATAAAATGGAAATAACAAGTTGCTCTAATTTATTTTTCTTTTTTTTGAGACAGTATCTCACTTTGTCACCCTTGGAAGACTGCAGCAGCATCACAGCTCACAGCAACCTCAAATTCCTGGGCTCAAATGATCCTCTTGCCTCAGCCTCCCAAGTAGCTACAACTACAGGCACCCATCACAACACTTGGCTATTTTTTAGAGACAGGGTCTCAGTCTTGCTCAGGCTGACCTCAAACTCATGAGCTCAGGAGATCCACCTGTCTCTGCCTCCCAGAGTGCTAGGACTACAGGTGTGAACCTCTGTGCCTGGCCCAGTTGCTCTAATTTTTAACATAAGGAAGCACATCATTTATTTTATCAGGTATAAATCTCACAGATATTTTAAGAAATAAAATACACTTAAATATAAGAATTTTTAAAATTAAAGCTAGTTTTAACATTTTTACAATTAGTTATGTGTCCTTTCTGACACTACACAGAACAAACCAGGAAAGATTGAAAAATGTCCACTTTCACATATTTTACAATAAATTATTTCAATAGCACTTGTGAGCTTCTTTCTGTGTACAAGGATAGAGCTGGTGATATTGAAGAAATCTAAATTTCTTCTGGCTATTCATGGGTCTTACAACTGAGTTCAAGATCAACACATGGGCTCAGTGCCTGTGGCTCAAGTGGCTAAGGCACCAGCCAGATACACCAGAGTGGGCAGGTTCAAATCTAGCCCAGGCCTGCCAAACAACAATGATGGCTACAACCAAAAAGTAGCTGGACTTTGTTGGTGGGCGCCTGTAGTCCCAGCTCCTTGAGAGGCGGAGGCAGGAGAATCTCTTGAGCCCAGGAGTTGGGGGTGCTGTGAGCTGTGCTGCCATGACATTCTATCCAGGGCAACAGACTGATGCTCTGTCTCAAAAAAAAAAAAAAAAAAAAAAAAAAGGATCAACACATGGACAACAAAGGACACTCCCTTCACCTCAGAATTCCAGTGTGACGTCTCAGGGTATGTGAAGACTTGATGACGAGTGGCTGAGGGAGCCAGAGAACTGCAAAAATCGGCAGGCAGTGAACTAACATTGGAGGAGATATTAGCTGCAAATGCCCTAATTAAAAAAAAGTACGAATTGTCTAAGACTCCAGCAAGCACTGTTTGAACAGAGAAAGTAAGTGCAGATGGGAGGGCAGGAAGCAGCCGGACAAACAAGTACCCGTCAAATGTCACGTCAGGAAAGAAGTATGCGGTCAGCAGCAGAAGACAGCAGCCGCGGTGGACGGCCATCAACCTAAAATCTGACGGTGTGTACTTTGCACTAGCCCCCATTTAGTCCACGTCATAATGCCTTGAGGTAAGTTTGCACTTTGACAACCATTTGCCAATAAGGAAAGTGGAGCAAAGGGAAGTCAATCATAGCATCTTATCTAAAGTCAGCAATTGAAAGAGTCCAAACTTGGGCAGCACTTGTGGCTCAAAGGAGTAGGGCATCAGCATCATATACTGGAGGTAGCAGGTGCAAACCCAACCCTGGTCAAAAACTGCAAAAAAAGAGTCCAAACTAAAGAGTCAAAGTTGGAATTTGTGTTCGTAACCTTCACATTATACATCATCCACATTCTAACAGTGATTTCAATTCCATCTAAGTCGGCTAAACACCAAAATACTCCCACATTTTTGCCATTGATTTTTTTTCCACAGCAAATGGAAAAGAAATGAAAATGGACATCCCAGCTGAAGCTCTCAATTAACTACTAAAGCGATGAAATCCCAAGAGCCTATGATAAAATTTAAAACTCTAAGGCTAATGCTGTCTCTGGAAATATGAATAATATTTTCACAATTTTAAAGTCTAAATTTAGATACTACTGAGAATCTCAACTTTCGCTTCATAATTAAATGAGAATAATATAAATATATATTTCTTTATTAATCATGATGTGAGATTTAGGAGATGTAGAAGAAATTGCTCCCAGTCAAAGATTATTCCTCACCTGTCTCACACACACAAAAAAATATTGTTAAGTATTAATTTTTCACTGTAATGTCTGAGAATAAAATATTCTGAAAGGAAGAGAATTTTACTAATGTGAAGAGCTCAGTTATAACTGAATAAAAGCTAAGAAGCACTTTGGCTAATTGCCAGAGGAAAATGTATAGAATTACACAAACCCAGCCTTAGAAACTTTGAAATAAATATTTAACTAGAAGTTTTATTTGAATTATTATATCATAAAATGTGATAAAAATAATTTAATAGGCACATCTGCATAATACATCATATCTGTTAAAATATCTAAATTTTAGCAAAATAAAGAAGCACTGTAATTTCCACATATTTATATGTCCGAGAAAGTTTCAACAATTAGGTCAACATATTTTGCTGGTGGATGAGTAACCACAAAAAGTCAAGTGAAAACACAAAAATAGGTTAATTTAGAAGAACTCCTAAATCGTGCTAAGTACATTTTGTTAGAGTAATTAGAAGAGAAAGAAATAACCACAAAATCAGAAAATGTTACCAGGTAGAAGCTCATCTGGTCAAACTTCAGTCTATATTAACTCACTTCAGAAATTTAAAATACAAGGTGGTTACCACTCTTTTAGGCTTGGCTAGTTATTCTCCACGAATGGGTGCTATAAGTAATAACCATGCAAATAATATTTTGATCTAATAAAGTTTTCCTAATTTAATTATGAGCAAAATCATTTAAGTGTAAAAGTGTCCAATTATTGTGCAAATATTAATTATACGTGCAATGTAAATTCCTTTGCCAGGGGGTGTGACAATAAAGATGAATCAAATATGACAATCATCCCAAAGATACTAGCTTATTTGTACCCAAATATTTAATATTAGTTATAATATAGGAGCTTATAAAATTCAATACAACTCTTTTTCTGAGATTTCATGGATTACTTTTGCGTTGTTTGTCAGGAAGATGAGTAGTTGAAATAATATTTTGACAAAACAGTAGTATACTACGTCTGGTATAGGGGTCAAGAAGTGCCTTATCACAAAGAATTAAGTTATTAAATGAAATCCCTTTGCATCACCAATCTCACATAGCAACAAGCTAGGATTAGGAAAGGATTCAAAGGAAGGCCAGACTCAGAGACCTTATTCTCTAGGCTTCTCTAGAGACATCTCTAAGCCATCACACTTAGTTCACTTATAAGTCCCTACCCATGCAATGTCTGAGTTTTGAATAGCAGGTAGGCACTAATAATATACCTGTCGGCTTTTCAGAAGTTATTTATACTTGGAGCTTGATGTTTATACTTATTCAGACAGGCAATCTGAGAAGAACATGTGGTTAACATCCATGTTTTAACTAGTAGTGCCCCTAGTAAGCTAAGTTTATTTATAATAAGCAATTTAGTTCAATCATATAAAGCCTGCTAAATCAACCTTAGCTAGGAAATCATCATTTTTTCTTCCTTTGGTTGAGGAAGATGAAATATTGCTACTAACCAGCATTATTTTTTTCCAAAGAAATAAAAAGAAAGGAGAAATAGGAGAAAAAAATTGTAATGGTCCTTATATCATATCATCCACATAAATATTTTATTTTCCTTCTAAAAGAATCATCTCAATAATGTAGAACTATAATTTAAATTTTATTTATTAAATTATGAGAAATACTTTTAATACGTCTTATAACTAAGGCTCTAAACTGTTGCCAATGTAAATAAACAAAGTGGGAAAGATTAGAGATTAGAATGTGATTGATACATTGAAAGAAATCAAAGTAGAAATTGAACGTGTGACAAAGCAGGAAGAGACAATCAAAAGAGATGACAGACATAAAACAATCAAAATCAACTGCTAAAATTAAAAGTAGATGTATTGTTTGGAGAACACTTAGAGATCTAAATATAAACCTGCAATTCAATCCTACAATTCCTCTACTAGGTATATATCTGGAAGACCAAAAATCACACAATAATAAAGATATTTGTATCAGAATGTTTGTTGAAGCCTAATTCATGCTAAGTCATGGAAGAAATGCATGGTCTTCCATGCTAAGTCATGGAAGAAACCCAAGTGCCCATCAACCCATGAATGGATCAATAAATTGTGGTATATGTCCACCATGGAATATTATGCAACCTCAAAGAAAGATGGAGACTTTACCTCTTACATGTTTACATGGATGAAACTAGAACATATTCTTTTTTTTTTTCTTTTTTTTATTGAATGTTAACTATGTACATTGATACTCTTCTGGGGTACAGTGTGGGGTTTTCACATGCATTCTGAAATACTTCCATCAAACTGGTCAACACAGCCTTCATGTCTTTTTCTCAGTTATT
>CAUYTI010038912.1:0-13629 GCA_963575145.1 Galago senegalensis | reverse complement strand
AGCAAACCCACAGCCAATATCATATTGAAAGGAGTAAAACTGAAATAATTTCCACTCAGATCAGAAACCAGGTGCCCGCTAAACTGTTTTATTGCAGTTTGGCCGGGGCTGGGTTCAAACCCTGCACCCTTGGTATATGGGGTCAGCACCCTATTCACTGAGCCATAGGCACCAGTCTAGAATATAAATGTCTTAACACAATAACTAAGAAAATGAGGTGAAGGCTATGTTAACCAGTTTGATGAAAGTATTTCAAATTGTATATAAAAACCAGCACATTGTACCCCATAATTGCATTAATGTACACATGTATTTTAATAATAAAAAAAAGAGCAGCAGAAATTCTTAGAGAGAAAGAGGGAAATTATAAAATGCTCAATACTCCAAGAACACAGGGTAGTTGTGAGGTGCTCCAACCAATTCAAGTGCAAGGAGTAGCAACCTCTGACCAAAACTATGAGAAAGGACCCTAGCCATCCAGAAGCCCAGCCCCCACAACCCCATGCCAACCAGTGGAACAAGCCTTCAGGCCACATGAATGCTACACCAAGGTCCACACATGTCAATCAGCCTGTGACAGCCCCATAGCCTGAGCAAGCCTTATATCTCCCTACATACATAAGAATGAAACAGCCTTATTTCTCACAGTATTAAAAATTAATTAAGTTGGATACAAGATTTCTGTAAAGCATAAAACCATAAAAATTATGAGATATAGAATATAAGGTAGGAAAAACTCTTCTAGATGTTAGTATGGGCAAATTTATAACTAAGACTCCAAAGTCAAATAAAGCAACAACAACAATAAGTAAATGGGACTCAATTAATTTAAGAATCTTCTAGAAACCAAAAGAAATAATCAGCAGAGTGAATATGCAATCTACAGAATGAGAGAAAATATTCACAAACTATCCATCCATAAAGGCCCAGTATCCAGGATTTGCATAGAACTCAAACAAATCTGCAAGAATAAAATAAAAATAAATAACCCTTCAAAAATGGGCAAAATACAGAAACAGAAGTTTTTCAAAAGAAGACAGACAAATGGCCAAGAAACATATGTAAAATGCTCAACCTCACTAATCATCACGGTAATATAAATTAAAAACCACAACAATATGCAACCTTTCCCCTGTCTGATTTAAAAAATCAGAAAATTATAGATGCTGATATGTATGCATACAGAAAGAAATCTTTATACACGTCACTGGTACTACCAATTACTATAACCTCAATGGAAAATAGTATGGAAATTCCTCAAAGAATTAAATGTAGACCTACCATTTAGACCCAGAAATCCCATTACAGGAAAATAATTCATTTTATCAAAATGACACTGGCATTAAATATTTATCACAACAAAATTCACAATTATGAAGATTTGGAATCAAATAAGGGTCCATCAATTCATGGATAGATACAGAAAATGTAATTTGTATGTACACAAAACATTGTACTGCTCGCCATAAAAGAAATAAAATAATTTTTGCACCCACTTTGATGGAACTGAAGGCCATTATCCTAAGTAAAGCATATCAGAAATGGAAAAGCAAACATCATATGTTCTCACTAATAAGTGAGAGGAAACTAATGGGTACCCAGAGACACAAAGCGATATAAAGGACATGCAAAACCAAGAAAGGGGGACAGTTGGAGGAGAGTGTGATACAACGAATATTATTATGGTGATGAGCATGTCAAGAGGTCTTAGTTAACCATTTTAAAGTATATCCATGTAACAAAAATACTTGTGCCATCTAAAGTAATACTTTGAAATAAAAACAAAAAATATATGAAAAGAAATTTTGGAAAAGAA
Organism: Galago senegalensis; assembly: GCA_963575145.1. Classification (NCBI taxonomy): domain Eukaryota; kingdom Metazoa; phylum Chordata; class Mammalia; order Primates; family Galagidae; genus Galago; species Galago senegalensis. Next base: position 11,813 of record CAUYTI010038912.1, on the reverse strand, counting down.
TCAAATACTTGAAAATCCATTAATGTAATCAACCACAGCAACAGTGTTGTAAAAAATGATACAAATCACACAATCATATCAATACTTGCAGAAAATTATTGGAGAAAAACTAACACCTTTTCATAAAAAAAGCTCTCAGCAAACTGGGGAAAGTGGAAAGTTTTACTAACTTCATGAAGGACATCTTCAAAAAACTGACAGACAATGTTATAATTAATGGTGAAAAAGTGGAAGCTTTTCTGCTAATATCAGGAGCAAGAAAATAACATGTCCTCTTACCACTGCTTCTTAATACTCTACTAGATGTCCTAGTTAATGCAATAAGTATCAAAGAGAAAATCTGAGAAAAGTAGCTAAAATACTTTTAGATTAAGCAGTTATAGTAAGTTTGCAAGATGTAAGTTTAATGTACAAATGTCATTAATTTTCTATATATCAATCAACAATGAAGCACTGGAACTTAAAATTTAAAAAAAAATTACTATATGCATTTATATTAATGCCTCAACAATGCAATACATGGGTAAAAACCTAACTAAATATGTACAGGATCTGTGTGAGGAAAACTACAAAATTATAATGAAACAAATCAAAGAAGAACTAAATTAATAGATGGTCAATGTTCTTTATTGATAGAAGACTCAATATTATCAAGATGGCAATTATTTCTTTCTTTCTTTCTTTTTTTTTTTTTTCTGAGACAGATCTTCAAGCTGTTCCCCCTGGGTAGAGTGCCATGACTTCACTGCTAACAGCAACCTCCAACTCCTGGGCTCAAGCAAGTCTCCTGTCTCCGCCTCCCAAGTAGCTGGGACCTCAGGCGCCCGCCACAACGCCCGGCTATTTTTTTTTTTTTGGGGGGTTGCAGCCATTATTGTTGTTTGGCATGTCCGGGCTGTATTCAAACACGCCACATTAGGTGTATGTGGCTGGCACCTTAGCCACTTGAGCCACAGGCCCCCAATGGCAATTATTTGTAACTAATTTATAAATTCAATGCTATCCTAGTCAAAAATCCACCAAGTTATTTTGTGCATGTTGACAAACTGATTTATATGGAGAAGCAAATGACACAGAATAGTTTAATATTGAAAGAAGAGAATAGTCAGAAGACTGACATTAACTAAACTCAAGAATTATTCTTAAGACACCATAATTAAGATAGCATATTATTGTCAAAGGAACATATGAATGTTCAGTGGAACATAGCAAAGAACTTATAAATGAACTGACATAAATGAAATCAACCTTTTGATTCAACCTTTGACAAAGGAACAAAGGCAATGTATGGAAGAAAATAGTTTTTTTTTTAGATAAATTGTGCTGAGACTAGACATCTACATGTAGAAAAGATGAGGCTAGACACAGATATTACATCTCTCACAAAAAATTAACTCACCAAGTACCATTTGATCCTGCAATCCCAGAAAAAAAATATCATTTTACCATAAGGACATTTGCACTAGACTGTTTACCACAGCTCAATTTACAATTACCAAAATGCAAAAGCAACCTAAATCCCCACCAATGCAGGAAAAGATTACCAAGCTGTGATATATTCGTGACATGGAATACTATCCAGCCATTAAAAAAGATGGAGACTTTACATCTTTGGTATTAACCTGGATTGAGTTGGAGGGCATCCTTCTTAGTAAAATATCATAAGAATGGAGAAGCAAGAATCCAATGTACTCAATTCTAATATGAAGGCAGTGGATGAGCTAATAAAGGTAGGGAGTAGGGGAAGGAGGGAACGTGGTTAGGGGCGAAGGGAGGCGCCTAGGGTGTCATGGTGTATGGCACACCTTTATAAAAGGAACTCTACCTAAAAAAAAAAAAAACCTCAAAATGGATCATCATGGTCTAAATGAAAATTCAAAAATTTTAAAACTCGTAGAAGATAAATAGGAGAAAACCTTTGTATGTCAATGATGTTTTAGATACAACACCAGAAGCATGATATATAAAAGAAATCATTCATAAACTAGACTTCACTGAAATTAAAAACTTCTGTTTGTGAAGGACAATGTCAAGATAATGAGAATATATTTTTTAAAAAAAGTGTTTGATAAAGATGCTTTTTGTATATTCCAAAATATATAAAAAACTCAAAACTCAGAATATGAAAATGACTCATCCATTTAAAAATAGACAAAAATGTTAACAGATTCTGCTTCAAAGAAGATATACCCATTAGAAGTAAGCCTATGAAAAGTTGCTAAACATATGTAATTAGGAAACAATAATGATATACCACTGTACATCTAATAAAATGGCAAAATTCTAAAACTATGACAATTCCAAATGCTGGCTTAGATGTGGAACAATACCAGCTCTCACTTATTGCTGCTAGAAATGTAAAGTGGATGTTTTGGACTTAATTTAGTAGTTTCTCATAAAACTAAACATATTCTTACCATATGATCCAGCAGTCACATTTCTTGATACGTACCAAAATAAGCTGATGCCTTTTGTCCACACAAAAACCTGCACATACATGTTTATAACACCTCTATTAATTGTGGTCAAAACTTGGAAAAAATCAGGACATCCTTTAATAGGTAAATAGATAAACAAACTGTGGCATATTCAGACGCTGAAATATTTTTTGGTAGTTAAAAATAATCAAGCCATGAAAACACATAGAAGAACCTCAAATTCATATTACTTTTTGATAAAGAAAATCTGAAAAGGCTACATTTTGTATGATTTCAAGTATATGACATTCTGGAAAAGGCAAAACAGTAGAGATAGTAAAAAAGATCAGTGGTCATCAGGTTTTTAGGAAAGATGATAGGATAAATAGGCAAAGTCCAACTTTTATAGCAGTGAAACTATCCAATATGATACTAAAATACTGAATATATCCATTAGACATTTGTCCAAATCTGTATCATACAATACCTGGAGTGAAAGGCAAAATAAACTATGTACTCTGGGTGATAGTGATATATCTATGTAGGCTCATAGATTATAATGAATGCATCAAATTTCATGTGGATGTTGACAGTGGGGGTGATGGAGACAGTTCTGCACTGTCTGCTCAATTTTCCTGTGAATCTAAGACTACTCAAAGAACCAAAGTTTATTAATTTTAGAAAATATGGAAAAAGGGCAGGAATATTATATACACATACTCTAATGGTAAAAAAGTGTAAATACTGACTGTAGGTATCCAATTAAATGTTCTTTTTGACTAGCTGTTATATATGGGAGATGGAAGATGAGAAAAGCATCATTAGAACTTTAACTTATTTATCAATATAATCCACAAATAGAATCAACTAGAATCAGGATTGCTACTGAAATTAGAGGAAACTGACTATTGAATTTAAGATTTAGTATTGTATAAATTGTAAGACATCAGAATTTTTTATTTGAGAAAGAAAATAAATCATTACATCAAAAAGACACTTGACCTCATGTATGTTTACCACAGTGCTATTCCCAATAGCAAAGACTTGGAATCAACCTAAGTGTCCATCCAAAAATGAGTGTATAAAGAAAATGTTGGCCAGGTGTGGTGACTCACACCTGTAATCCTACCACTCTGGAAAGCTGAGGCAGGTGGATTGCTTGAACTTGGGGGTTCAAGACCAGCCTGAGTTAAGAGACCACCCTGTCTCCTAAAAATGGAAAAACTGAGGCAGGAGAATAGCTTGAGACCAAGAGTTTAAGGTTTCAGTAAGCTATGATGCCACAGTACTCTACCCAGGGAGACAGAGTTAGACTGCCTAAAAAAATTGGAAAAAAAATTTAAAAAGAGGAAAAGAAAATGTGTTCTATATATGTAATGGAATATTATACAGTTATAACAATAGAATGAAATTACGTCTTTTGCAACAACACGGACGGAGCTAGAGGTTCCATCTTAAGTGAAATAATGACACATACACATGGAAGCAGAATGAGAAAGAGGAAGAGGAAGAAAGGACAGAAGGATGAGGACTTACTTAATGGATGCATCATACATCACACAGGTGATAGTTACACTAAAAACCCAGATGTCACTACCAGGCAAAATACTCATGTGAGGAAACTGAACTTGTACTCCTTAAAATTATACTAATACATTTTAAAAAATAGTTAATAGTAAATTTGAAAATAGCAGTTACAATGGAAGAGTTCAGTGAAGGCATTGTGTCAAAAGATTAAAGTAAGTTGAAAGTGAGAATGGAAGAGAAGTTGTTGGCTATTTGAAGAAAGAAGACAGGCTGTTAAATAGTTGCCCAGAAAAATGAGAGTAAGCAGAAAGGAAAGTCATTTCTAGAAAGGGTTGAAGTACGTAAGTTTGAGTGATTAAACTGGAAAAAGTCAATATACAGCTTTATAGGGTTTATTGTTCAGCAACAGTTAACAATGGCACACAATTGTGGTACAAGAGGACAGTTGGATTTAATGAACATTGTTATTTAAATAAGTGGTCAGTCAGTCACCTCGGTTTGAATCAGAGGATTATTGAGTTCAGACTATTAGAGAAGGCAAGGTGGACACAGAAGCTTGGAACCATTGTCAAAAAAACTTAGTATTTTTTCTTATTTTTAAAAAGGGATTTGTAGCCATCCAGTTTGTCTGGTAATGGAAATGTGGATTAACCTGTGCTGAGACCTATATCCTGGATGTGTTATATGCTCAATATTTGTTTATTAATATTTATATGAAAAGAAAACAACTTAAGCAAATAATAACCTAAAATTCAATTATATTTTAATTGGAGAAATTAAGCTCATGCTACATTCCAAATTTAATATCTTGCTAACATGAGCAGAGCAGGGAATTACAGAGAACAGAGATTTCTGATGACAGATGTCCTGAATATAATTTCTCTACTTCTTTATCCATGAAAAATAAGACACTTGAGGGGTTTGGGGAATGCTCCAATTAACCTTAATTATATAATATTTTAAAGGACCTCTCTGAGTTCAGCAAATTATTATCTTTTTTATTATGCTCAATCATGTTTCACTTTGGGGGTATTGAAAATAACATCCCATCAACTGAATTGAACCACCCTAAATTAACAATTATCATAGCTCTCCCTAAGAGAAGCTTAAACTTATAAAAATGGATGCTATGTATCCACTGAAATGGCTTCCATTAATTTTGTATTTGTAAAAAAAAAAAGGCAACTGCATACATAACCAATTAAAACTTTCTATATCTGAAATTTATTAATTTGTCTATTTACCTTTTTTGATTTATATTCAAAATTATCTGTATGTCTAAAGTGAATTTGTCTTTATAAAATGTTAAATTACTAAACATAACGGGGCTACTTAGGATTTAGGTATTAAGTTCATAATAAAATGCTCCATAGATGGGATTGTAATTCATGTGTGACACATTCATTTGGATATTCATCTGATATATCCAAAGACTCAAAAAATAATAATAATCAAAGGAGGAAAAGTGCAAAGATGCTATAGAGGTTAATAATACCACCTATGGTTCATCCTATAAGGGTACATGTGAATCTCTCTAAATGTAGAATATAAATGCCTTAACACAGTAACTAAGAAAAAGACATGAAGGCTATGTTAACTAGTTGGATGAAAGCATTTCAAATTATATACAGAAACAGTACACTGTACCCCATGATAGCATTCATGTACACTGCTATGATTTAATAAAAAAATTTAATAAAAAAATAAAAATTAAAAAAACACTAAATTTTGTGCAATGTGCCTCCATTTTTTTAGTTTTTTCCTTTTTTCTTAAAATTTGAGACAGTGCCTCACTCTGTGGTCCTCAGTACAGTACCAAGGTGTCATAGCTCACAGCAACATGAAACTCTTAGGCTCAAGCTATCCTCTTGCCTTAGCCTCCAGAATAGCAGGCACCATGACACCAACACCGTTTTTTGCTTGTTTGTTTTGGTTTTGTTTTGTTGTTTGTTTTTTAGAGACAGGGTCTAGCTCTTGCTCAGTCTGGTCTTGAACTCCTGAACTCAGGCAATCACCTAACTCAGCCTAGCAGAGTGGTAGGAATATTGGAGTGAGCCACCATGCCTAGTCTATTGTTTTCCTTTTTTCTTCATCTTAGATTCGACTTCACATGTTTTGTATTTTTTAAGATATGCTACATTTTGGAAGAAAAGAGCCACAGAGCCTCCAGAAAGTTATGATGGCATAATGGCATGATGTCCCCTCTGTCCTCTGTGTGGCAGATGGAGGGAGGCATATATATTTCAGTTCATTCAGACATGGGACTCGTCTCTGGGTCCCTTACAGTTTTCATTAAGCCCTCTCTATATCATCCATATTGGGTTTGCCTCTTAATTTCTGTTTGAAAGCCTGTCACTGCTCTATTGCTATAGCACTAAAGGACTGAAGAAGGTCCAACTCTGTCCTTCTGAGATTCCAATCTCAGCTCTCCAGCCACCTACCTCATTCAGCCTCGAAATCTGGCAAATGCCTAGAAGGAGAAAGCAGCAGGATGCTTGGGGCAGGCCCATTCTGGCTGGTAGATATGTGTTTCCAAAACAAAATAAGAAAGAGGAAATTTTCACTCTGAGTTTCAGAAGTTATTGGTATATCTGTTCTTGCTCTTTTAGTGCTCCCAAATTTAGCTACCATAGAAGTAGAAAATGACTAGATGCATGAAGCATGTCAAATTTTCAACATTGTCTTCATCCATAAAATTGCTAAAATATCAACTGTTTTTCTGTGTCCTGTTGAAACTTTTCTATGGACCAAACCTCAGGCCAGGTCTGAAATTGACGAAAGGCTCTTGGGAAAAAGTGAATACAAATTTCTCCCACATCCCAAGTCCCCAAACTGCAGATGCTGGGAGGGATGTAGAGAAAGGAGAACACTTTTACACTGCTGGTAGTATTGCAAACTAATACAACTTTTATGAAAACAAGTATAGAGTATCCTCAAAGAACTAAAAGTTGACCTGCCATTTGAGCCCACCATCCCATTACTAGGTATTTACCCAGAAGAACAAAAATCATTTTACCACAAAGACATTTGCACCAGAAGGTTTATTATAGCCCAGTTCATAATTGCCAAGTCATGGAAGAAACCCAAATGCCCATTAAGCCACAAATGGATTAACAAATTGTGGTATATGTACACTGCAGAATACTATTCTGCCATGAAAAGAAGGACACTTTATATCTTTTAACTTTACCTGGATGTAGTTGGAACATATTCTTCTTTGTAAAATACACAAAGAATAAGGAAAAAGGTATCCAATGCACTCAATACTATTATGAAACCAATATAAAAACACTGACACACTCATATGAATGAGAAAACACAAATATAGTCCAGCAAGAGGGAAAAGAGAGGAGGGTGAGGGGCCAGAAAGAGGAGGGTGATTGGTGGGAGTGGGGGAGGGCATTTGGTGGAATCTTACCTAACATGCACAATACAACAATGTATTTCAAAATAACTAAGAGTAAATTTTAAATGTCTTACAACAAAAAATAAATAAATAAATAAATGAGGTGATGGCTCATATTAATCAGTTTGATTTAAGCATTCCAATTGTATATCATCACATTGTACCATAAATATAGACAGTTATGATTTTAATTAAAAAATAAATATAAAAGAAAAATTATCTTCACTTGAAAGTCTTGACCATCTGATATTTCAGTTTACATTTTTGTTTTGTTTTCATTCTTCTGATACCTTTTAAAAGTTCCATTTGTACTACATTCAAATGCTTTTCATTTGGCAAATAAAACATGCTAGATTTTTCTCTGGTAAATCATAAGTCATCTACTTTACTTTTTGTTTTTGTTTCATTTTTTAACTCAGTGTCCACAAATGAAACAACTGAAAATAAATTTTTAAAAATGAAGATGGAAAAGAATGAAGGAAGGGAGAGAGAAAGGCAAACATGGAGGAAAAGAAGAAAGGAGGAAGGAAGAGAGAAGAAAAGAGAGAAAAGAAAGTGGAGGGAGGGAGAGAAAGAGGGAGAATGGGTAGAAAGAAGAAAAGAAGGAAGAGAGTGAGGAAGGGAGAAAGGTTATAATTCTTCCAACAAGCCTACCACAAATAATTATATGAAATAATTGAAATAGAGCAGCACCTGTGGCTCAAATGAGTAGGGTGCTGGCCCCATATACTGGAGGTGGCAGGTTAAAAACTGGCTCAGGCAAAAAAAAAAAAAAAAAAAAGAAAGAAAGGAAAAATTGAAATAAATATGATGTTTAAATGTATGTAATGTAAATTAAGTTAAAAAGTTTTTAAAAATCTTTTTTAATTCAAAAATTCCATGCAAAATAAAGATACTGGAAGGAGGGAGGGGGATGGGGTCACGGTGTATGGCACACCTCTTGGGAGTGAGACATAATTATAAGAGGGACATTACCTAACAAATGCAAACAGTGTAACCTAATTCTTTGTACCCTCAAATAATCCCAAACAATAGAAAATAAATAAACTTTATTTATGATTCATAACACAGAACTTTTTTCTTCCACTTAATACAATAAAACCTAATTCTAGTAAGTATTCCTCACAGTGAGGTTCTCCCATTCATATTTTATCAGTTTATTTGCTTCAGGTTCTTTTTTCTTTAGAAGTGAATTCACCATTATCATGTAATTTAAGTACAATCACAAAATGAATGTGGAGGCTTCAGAAATAAAATATAACAATAGTTTCATAGATCTAATGGAAATAAATGGGAATGGCCATTCCAACTAGTTAAAACTTTAGCTAGACAGCTGTAAGTAGGCTTAGTCAAAAGATTTTCCTATTCTTGTTCAATTTGATAAATTTCAATTTAAGAACTGTCAAAAAGTAATTAATTTCAAAACGTATTTACTTTTCTGCTTCACCTCACAGAAACATAATTTCTGAAAACTTGTCATGATAGCTCACCATTCCTTTAGGTGTAGACAGGTGTATATCACAGAAGGCACAAGGTTAATAGATAATACCATTAAGGTAGTTCATATAACACAATATTTTAATTAGAAAGAATGTTCATTTATTGAGCAATCTTGAGCAAATAACATCTGTGCTCAATATTTAAATGTTATTCAAAATGTAATACCTCCCCAAGTTTATATCAGAACATTCTGTTAAATAAAGGTGAAAGATAATTTTTAGCGATTTTTAATTGCATCTTTGCATTTTAAGTCAAGGATTATTTTAATAGCTTTGGGGAAAAGTGTTTTAAAAAGAACCAGCTGTTGGTCTTTCAATTAGAAAAACAATAAGCCTCAAAAAAATGACAAAGAACCAACACCCCAGTCTCAACAAAGAGACAAAAGCAAAAGCTGTAACAGATGCTGTTTTCAATACTATCAAATACTTTATATAGAAGAAATCCCCTTGAAAGTTTACCAGTGAGAAGATGCCAATTTTTGATTAATTCAGATTTTTCTCAGCTCTCAAGAGCTCAAGCAGAAAACCTACTTGCCCCCCGTGTTGCCAGAAGTAGAAGCAATGATCAAGTAATTTAAAAGAAATAGAACTCTGAGTCCAGATGGCTATAGGAAAAACTATAAAACTTTCAAGGGAAGTTTAAGTGTACTCATTAAAAAGGCTTTTCTTAAGTGGGCTGGAACAACATTTTACTATCTAGATAGCAAACAGTAAGTTTCAACACCATATCTAATACTTTCTGATTTCTGCCTGTGTTATAGGCTCAACCTCATTCTATTGCAGCAATTCTGGCGAAATCGTCAGGGACATTTTCCTTCATATAAATACAGTGTCTTTTGAGGCAACCAGGTCGGGAGACAAAGAGCTGCAGCCTTGGGATCTCCAAGACCTCCACTGGAAATCTCCAACTGAAGAAGAGAAGAGAGAAGGCCTTCATCTAGAAGTCTGCAGACAACTACATCCTGATATTGAGGATCAGCTTGTGTATTGAAGATTTCTAAGAACTCCTAAGAAGCAGATAAAGCATCATTTCAGCTCAGTTGTCTGCCAAGGAGTGATCTCTGCCAAGTTGACCTGGATTTGTTCAGCAATCCCATCTTCTTTCCTTGTACATACGTCTTCTGTTTGGATTGCATCTAAAATTGGGCATTGGAAAGGGAGGATTAGAAACTGACCTGCCCCTTGTGCTGAGAAGCAACGGAGAAATCTCTCATGGAAGAATGGCAGGTGAGTATGCTGACCCAGCATGTCAAGCAGCACAGGCCCCTCCTGGAGCACATGATGCACATCAGCCATTAGCTCCAGCAGTTCTGGGAAGATATGCGCCTGGATGCAGCCACCGCCAGATCCCTTCTTGTCGTCCCCAAGGATCTAAGGAGCATCCAGCATGCAAAGAGCCATCAGGACATGAAGGAAGATCCCAGGAGATTCACCCACCTGGCCTGTGTCCTGGGTACATCCAACTTCTCTACTGGCCAACATTACTGGGAGGCTGACATGGGAGAGGTGAAGGAGTGGTCTCTGGGTGTCTGCAAGGAGTCGGTTGACAGAACGCAGAGCAATTTGTCCTCTGAGCATGGCTTCTGGATCATCAGCATGAAGGCAGGAGCAATCTGTGCCAACTTCACCCCAGAAAATAGGATTCCTGCAAGCCTGGACTTTAGCATGTAGGAAGATTTCTATATGTCAAGATGGAAGAAATCCGGTTTTTCCATGTTGGAAATGATGCCCTCATTTATATATATGGTCCTCTCTCCTCTCTGGAGCCTTTTCAATCATTTTTCCTTATTGAGCTGCCAGGAGAAGGTGATGGTGGCATCCTGAAAATCTGCCCATGAAAAATTAAGCTCTTGCTAGAAGCTTTCTAATGAAGACAAAGAGATATACAGTCTGAAAAAGGTCAGGATGATCAAGGACCAGACAGTATGCTGTAATGGAAAGAATTGTCAAATATTGCTAAGTGCATTTTGTAGACTCTGTAGCAACAATGATATAGATTTGTTTGTGGTAAATATTTTAGGTTTGTAGGCAAATAACTATGAGATATTTGGGGATGTCATGAAGCCTAGGAAACCTCAGTTTTCTAATCTGCAAATTGGGATAATTATATCTCAGTCAAATAGCTGTCATGATTAGAGACATCTCTGTAGTAACATTTCTAGAAAATCATCAATAAAAAGTAATAGGTTATAAGTTAACTAGATACTAGATTTTGTGGACAGAAACTGTCTTTTTTATGTTACAGCTTTTTTTGTGCAATGGCTGGAGTTAGTCATCTGTGGGCAAAGAATCAGAACCAATGTGAGATGCTTTGATAAGGCATAAAATTTCAAAGAGCGAGAAATAGGTCCTGGGGAAAACTAAGTTTCTCATTTTTATTTTCTCTGAAACACAGTTTCTTGAGAGTCAAAGAAGTTTGACCAAGATGATTCATACTGTACTGGGAATTATCCTTCACCCATTTCAACAATTGACCTGTTGTGTAGTTGTCAGTATACTACGGTATGTACAACAGGCATGAAGATGCCAATAGACTTAATGAGATAATGTCAAGTTTATAAAATAGCAAAAGATTGAGAAACTCCCGGAATCGATTATATAAAAAAACGAAATGACTGTTCTGAACACTGGATCCCTGAACCTCTGCCCAGGAGATGCAGGTTCACTCGCAAAACCCCTCTGCGTTTTCTGAGATGAAAGGCCATCTCCCAGCAAGCCCAAACTTCAGACCAGTGTTGCTAAATTTTGATTTGTAAGAATTGTTTACCAGCCATGTTAACTCATTAATGTATATTCATCATAAATTTGTTTTTTGTTTTTTCAGGGGGTTTGGTGGGATCACTTCTGAGGTTTGTCTTATAGGGGTACAGGTGAATCTTTCTAAGAGTAGAATGTGAACGTTTTAAAGCAATAACTGAGAAAATGACATGAAGGCTGTGTTGACCAGTTTGATGGAAGTATTTT
>CAUYTI010038911.1:0-27790 GCA_963575145.1 Galago senegalensis | reverse complement strand
GTTCTGGACCTGCCCAGAGCCCTGGGGCAGGGTGCTTCTCTGTCGCCCGTGGGGTGCCCGGCTCTAGCAAGCAGTTCTCGGCCCTCCCGGAGTGGGGGACTCGTCCGCCGCCACTGGCGGGGGTGTGCTAAGCTAGCAAGTACTTCTGTGGCTGCCAGGCACAGGGGGCTTCTCTGCGGCCGCCTGCCACCCGCAGGAGGGGGACGGCTTTAGTAAGCAGTTCTGGGGCCCGATTTGTACCTGTATTTTATGTTCTTAAATGATCTTCCTTGGATTTATAGCTTACCGAACTTCTTTCTGGGCTCAGCTCCCCATCTTTGGCTTCATAGACTCTGATTCCAACCAGTTTTTCTTCCTTTGCTCAGGAGCCTCTGACCAGGGTTGCTACCAGTCAGCCATCTTCCCAGAAATCTCTCTCTGTGGTTTCTGTTGTCATTCCCCACTTTTATTTCTGACTGAAATTATTAGAGATCTTTTCTGTTTCTAGTCAATCTTACCAAGAGTGTTTTGATTTTATCAATATTTTCAAAGAAACAAGTTTTGGTTTCATTGATCTTTTGAATGGTCCTTCTGTTCTCAATTTCATTTAATTCTGATTTTAGTTATGTCTTTTCTCCTACTAGTTTGAGATTGGATTTTTATTTCTTTTCCAGTTGCTTCAGATGGTTTATTGGGTTATTGATTTGTATTTTTTCTGTTTTCTGAATGAGAGCACTTGATCCAATAAATTTCCCCCTTTGGACTGCCTTTACAGTATCCCACAGTTTTGATGGCGTGTAGCTTTATTGTCATTTTTTCAGGAAATCTAATGATTTTTTTTAATTGAATGTTAACTATGTACATTAATGCACTTCTGGGGTACAGTGTGGGGTTTTCACATGCATTCTGAAATACTTCCATTGCACTGGTCAACACAGCCTTCATGTCATTTTCTCACTTATTACTTTAAAACGTTTACATTCTACTCTTAGAAAGATTCACCTGTACCCCTATAAGATAAACCTCAGAAATGATCCCTCCAAACCCCCTCCCGCCTCCTATTCCCCCCTCGCTTCTCCCCATATTCTCCGGCTATTTGGTTATAGCTTTCATATAAAAGGTATAAATTAGTCTCATAATAGGGGTGTATACATTGGATACTTTTTTCTCCGTTCTCGTGATACTTTGCTCAGAAGAACATTCTCCAGCTCCATCCATGTGGACATGAAGGATGTAAAGTCTCCATCCTTCTTAATGGCTGCATAGTATTCCATGGTGTACATATACCACAGTTTGTTGATCCATTCGTGGATCAATGGGCACTTGGGCTTCTTGCATGACCTGGCGATTATGAATTGGGCTGCAATAAACATTCTGATAATATTTCTAACTTTTTGTCTTTTTTTTCTATTTTTAAATTTAGTTCTTTATAACTACAGATAATACAATACAAAGTAGATACCCTTGCCTTAAAAAAAAAGCTTAATCTACTGATGTTATGAGAACTTAGTCTTATGCTCTTCCTTTCTTGCTACTTCCTTTATTTTCTGTCCTTTCTATATTTATTATGATTGAATCTTGTAAATTTTCTCCCCCTTTCTCCCCTTCCCTCTTTGACAAGATCTCAGACAGTCTTGAGTATAGTGGGGCTCATTGCAGCTTCCAATTCCTGGGTTTAAACAAGTTTCCTTACTTGGCCTCCCAAGTAGCTGGGACTAGAGGCCTGTACCACTAAGTCTGGGAATTTTTTTTTTCTTTTGAGACAGTTTCAAGCTGTTGCCTCAGGCTCAGAGGATCCTCTTGCCTCAGTTTCTCTATTTTTAGTAGAGCTGGGGAGGGGGTCTCACTCTTTTTCAGGCTGGTCTTGAATGTGTGAGCTTAAGCAATCCAATTGCTTGGGCCTCCCAGAGTACTAGGATTACAGGCGTGAGCCACTGTGCACAGCCACTTCCCAGTAATTTTTTTTTTTTTTTTTAGACAGAGCCTCAAGCTATCCCCCGGGGTAGAGTGCCATGGCATCACAGCTCACAGCAACCTCCAACTCCTGGGCTCAAGCGAGTCTCCTGCCTCAGCCTCCCAAGTAGCTGGGAGTACAGGCACCCACCACAACGCCCAGCCATTTTTTGGTTGCAGCCATCATTGTTGTTTGGTGGACCCGGGCTGGGGATTTGAACCCGCCACCTGAGGTGTATGTGGCTGGCACCTTAGCCACTAGAGCCACAGGCGCTGAGTCCGTCCCGGTAATTTTTAAAAAGTTTTTTGTAGGGGAGCTGGGCACGAAGGCTCATGCTTATAATCCTAGCACTCTGGGAGGCCAGGCAGGAGGAATGCTTGAGCTCAGGAGTGCCAGACCAGCCTAAGGAAGAGTGAGACCTCATCTCTCTAAAAAGAAAACAAACAAAAAAAAAAAAACACACAGACACATTTAATTTATGGCAGGTACCTTGCCTGCAGTCTCAGCTACTCCAGAGGCTGAGGCAAGAGAATCAGTTGAGCCTGAGAGTTTGAGGTTGCTGTGAGTTGTGATGCCAAAACATTCTACTGGGGGCAACAAAGTGACACTCTCTCACAAAAAGAAACATTTTTAAAAATATTTTTAATAGAGATAAGGTCTTGCTTTGTTCCCCAGGCTGGAGTATTTTTGATTTTTAAATTTCAACAGTAAGCTTATCAAATAGTACTGAAAACACGGTCTAAGTATTGTTGACAGTAACAAGGTAAACTTTGATTATTTGATCCAAGAGAAATTTTGCGTAATTCCTTCCTCTCTGCTGTAGTATCCAAAGGTTGTTAATTTTTAGTCTTTATGTACAACATGTTATTTTACATTGTAAAGTACAATATAGTTTTCATTTCTTAAAAACAATTTTCTATCCACTTTACAATTTTGTTTGTATTTGTGAACTTGTGTTAGCTTATTTTGATATGTCAGCTTTTTCAGTACGTTCTTTAGCTTGTGTCATGTGTCTCTCATCTGACACACCTCCTAAAGCTTAAGGAATGAAACAATAAAAATGCTACTCAATTCATTAAGTTTTCCTAATTTGAAGACAATTTTATTTTGAAAAAGAAAAGCAGTATTTTTACAATATTAAATACTTGCTACTTTGATGGTAGTTAAGTCTACCATCAAAGTCAAGTGTAAATTTTTTCACTGCAAAAGACGAAGGTTTTGAGCTTATTGACACTTTTAAAATATATAGAATTTGTTTAGATCTCTATAGGAAAACTCAGCAGTCTGAATGATGATATACCCTGCTTTGAGGAACCAAAACTGAGGGAGGAGATTGCTTTTGAACACTCTTCTTCAAATATTGTGCTACATAATTTACATCATTCCTCTCAAGTTCCAGGCATACACTCTTCACATAATTTATCCTTCTGTAAATTTTGTTTGACAGGTTAATGACACCTACGGGGCATCAAGCATCTTTCTGGAACCCTCCATACTGTAGCTGAAAAACATGGCATAGCCCAGCTCACAAGCGCTGAGCAGATGTGTATGGAATTGCTCTACTTTCACGCAGTCCAGGGTGGTGGGACTTTGTTACAAGTTCATTATTAGGGATAAACTATGGATCGTTATTTTACTAATTAGCCATTAATAACAGTTAACACTATAATGAGATCACGATTTCAGAGTTTAGAGGATATATTGTTGACAGTGAAATCTAATGAAAAACAAACTGGCTTCTTATATTTTTTACAGAAAGTTAATCTTAGTGATAGATTTACTGCCACTCCTGCCAGACACCAGCTTCCATTCATTTTGTCTGCTTTGTTCTAATTCTGATGCCTGAACTATATAACATTCTGATGGGAAGAAACTTCTCAAATTAGAGAGTAGGTTATAGTAATTATTAAATAAACAAAGTTCTCAAGTATCTGAAGGCTGTAATAAGAAATCTTACTGCGTCATTTATAGCAAAAGCTTTTTTATAGTAGCAGGCATGAATGCTCAAACAAATCATTGCAAACAGAATGATTTTCTTTAACTCTTTAAAATTTAAGCCAGCACCTGGCCTTTTCAATGTCTCTTGGTTGTAGGTAATAGCTGGGAATTCCAGGTGAAGAATTACAACTTCTGAGTTAGTTTTGCTACACCAAATGATCCACTGGATGTTACTGAAAAATGCCAGTTTGAAAATATATTCATGGGATTAGGAATGAATACTTCTTTGCCTGAAATCTTGTGGTTTAGCCTTAGTACTTACTAGAGTCAGTGCATTTCTTTGAAATATTGAGCTGTCTGACAGCTTAAAATCCTAAGTTTCCTTTAAACTTGAGCTGGGCTTTGGTGGAGACAGGGGTAGGGCGGGGGGCTGGGGGGTGGATTTTACATAAGGCTCTCTGAAAAGAATTTGCTGAAGTGCTTTTGCTTGGCAGGGCACTGGGAAGGATAGGAAGTTGCTTCTTCTAATTCCTTCTTGGTTTTTGCCCTTAGCCTAGATCAACATTTAGTCAGATAATTTACATCAGGGCATTGATGTCTGTTGTTGGCCTTGCTAATGTCATCATTTTCCTTTCATGAAGAAGCATGGAGTAGGCCCAAGTGCAGTGCCCAAGTTTTGTTAAGCCAGTTGGATATTTGGAAAAGTCTTGATCCTCTTAGACCCTCAGTTCCCAGCTGGATGAGTATTTCTCATTTATGTTGAAGAGCTGAGTTTTATAAATATATTTGAATCAACTGTCACCAATAAGATTTCTTTCTTTGTCAATGTTGGTAGTTGAGTATCACAAATATATAAAAACATACATGGAGAATACAATTACTACAGCAGCATTCTGTCCATGTTAACTGTTAGTATCTAAATGAATGCTAAGAATTAAAGGAATGGAGACTTGGTTGTAGATGGCTTGTCTAATCACTTCCATATTATTTCCTCTCTTTGTCTCTTCATCTATATGTTGGGGATAGTTCTACCTGCCCTTACTTACAGAACCAGTTGGATAAGAGTTCTGATATTGCTTAAGAATTAGAGGACCCATTTCACATACGGATTTTATCATCAGTATAACTATATTGTAACAATAGCCTTTTTTGAATTAGAAAAAATGTTTTATATAATTATTAAGGCCATTTTATGAAGAATTTCATGTTAGCTGAACTTTGAAAGCTTTTTCTTTTCTTTCTTTCTTTTTTTTTTTTTTTTTGAGACGGAGCCTCAAGCTATCCCCCTGGGTAGAGTGCCATGGCATCACAGCTCACAGCAACCTCCAACTCCTGGGCTCAAGCGAGTCTCCTGCCTCAGCCTCCCAAGTAGCTGGGACACAGGCGCCCGCCACAACGCCTGGCCATTTTTTGGTTGCAGCCATCATTGTTGTTTGGCGGGCCCAGGCTGGGGATTCAAACCCCCCACCTTAGGTGTATGTGGCTGGCCCCTTAGCCGCTTGAGCCACAGGTGCCGAGCCACTTTTTCTTTTCTTTAAAGTCAGGGTTTTTCTCTGTTGCCTGGGCTAGAATGTAGCCATATGATCATAGCTCAATGCAATCTCAAATTCCTAGGCTCAGGCCATCCTTTTGCCTCAATCTCCTAAGAAGCTGTGACTATAGGTACTTGCCAATTCATTTTTCTGTTTTTGTGGAGAAGGGGATCTCACTCTTGCTTAGACTGGTCTTGAACTCCTGGCCTTAAATGATCTTCCTGTCTCTGCTCCCCAAAGCGGTAGGATTACTGGGTTGAGACACCACACTGGGCCTGAAGGCATATTTTAAAAAATAAATAGAGAAACGAAGAGCTCTTCAGAGACTGTAGGAGAGGAGATAAGATCCAAGTTTTAAAAAATGTCTTGACTGCTCAGAAGGTGAGAGTGAACATTCCAGACAGAGGAAATCTGGTGTGAAAAAGTACAGGGTAGGAATGAACAAGGAATATTCAGAAAAATGGAGAGAAATAATAAAAATTTTGCAATATATATGGACATGTGTCTTTTTATATTTTCAATAATAATTAGAAGCTTTCCATGTAGAAATGCTGTATATTTCTGAAGCATTACTTCTATGTATTTTATATTTTTGTTGTCATGTTAACTTTAATTCTCTAATTGTTAATGGTATACAAGGATATTTGTATATTGACCTTTATCCAAAAAAAAAAAAGAATAAGAAATTAAAGGCTTTATTAAAGTGATAGCTCCATACTAGAAAATGGAGAGAGGGTGATGTTCATTTAAGTTTAAATCTCTCCCTTTTTAATCATTATAAAAGTGAAAAATTAAGAGAATGAGACTATTATGAATTTTTATTCCATAGTAATAAGAGAAGGCTCATACAGCTTGCATCTAAGTTAACTGAGAAGGAATGGATTTAGCATTACCTTAGGAGAAAACTAAGTACTCAAGGGCTCAGGAGGATGCAACATAAAATGAGCATCAATTTTGGGGGCTCCATTACAGAAGACTTCCTGGAGAAAGGGATTTGAGAAGAAGGTGGTAAAAGTGCATTTGAAGAAAGGTTGAGAGTATGAAAGAATGCTGGCTTCTTGAGGGATTGAGGGAAGCTGGCTCTGAATAGTATGCCAAAAGTGGGGTGTGTCGGCTCTGCACCTGTAACTTATCAGTGGTTAGGGCACTGGCCACATACACCGGGGCTGGCAGGTTCAAACCCAGACCCGGCCTGCTAAATAGCAGTGACAACTACAACAAAAAAGTAGCCAGGTATTGTGGCGAGCAACTGTAATCCCAACTACTTGGGAGGCTGAGACAAGAGAATCATTTAAGCCTAAGAGTTTGAGGTTGCTGTGAGCTGTGATGCCACTGCACTCTATGGAGGGTGACATAGTAAGACCCTGTTCCCAAAAATGAGTGGGGCATGAACTGTAGTCTTTAAAGAGAGGCACTTTAAAGGTACAAGGAATGTCGATTTAAACTTACTATTGGTTCATCTTGGTTCCATCTGCTCCATGGGCTCCAAGGCCATTTGAAAACCTGTAGGCAAACATTTGCTCCCTATTGCCTGTTCTGTTCTTTAAGTTCCCTCCTGCCTATAAAAATGAAGCATATAGTTTATTTGAGACTTTTTGTGTTTTCATCTGTACACCCCTCTCTAATTAATGTTTCTTCCTATTTTCTCTGAAAAATTACTCTGTTCTAATTGGGGACAATCATAATAATTTTCTAAAACATTGCCTTTTTGCCTTTGCTGTCATCCTTTCTTCCTTCAGGAGTGTCTTCTTCTGTCCTCTTGTCTATATGAGCTCAATCTACTTTTAAAATCCAAGCCTTCAGAAATCACTTCTCAACATTACCAGCTACTTTTTGGTTTCATTTAGCTTGCATTTTCTTGTGTTGTATTTGTCTTGCTATACTGAGAACATTGTAAGGAGAATATGTCTTGTAACCTTCTGCATTATAATATGTTGTTAGTGTCTCTGAAAATGATGTGTGTGTATATATAGATGGCTTATAGCCTAATACAGACTAATGGTTTCCAATTTTATGTGTTGATATTTTAATGTAGCATTTAGTTCCAACCCCAGAATGTGGCACTTAATACATATTTGTTGAATGAGTACAGATTTAACTTAATCCGTAGGTCTTAATCAGTTCTTTTAAGTATCCAGCAAGAGACCTCTAGAATGTTTCCCCTCCCTCCCCTGTCACTCCTTCCCTCCCTTCTTCTCCCTCTCCCTCCTTCTCTCCCATCTTTCTCCTTCCAAGAAATATGGGCAGAAATCATAGTTAATGCAATCTTGCTTTAGATTAGTCAATGTTTTTGGTATTTCATTATTGAAAAAATCATAGTGGAACAGGAAAAAAAAAACAAGGAAACACTAATTTCCAATTCATGAACCTTGGTTAGGCTTTTCAGGTATTTATTTAAGTTTTGTTCATTCTTTTTTCTACACTGACATTTCATGGTGAATGTTATGCTTATTGTACCCTCAGTGTTTTTTCTATGGCAGCTTACTTGGCAGTATTCAAAAACTGCCAGGTAAATTCAAAGAAGAATGGACCTGAAATTGTTCACTCTTGACAAGGCTTAAAAAACAGGAGCCAATAAATAGACCATTGACTTTTTCCTTTTTACTCTTTTCTTTTGCCTTTAGCTCAAGCCAGGGCAGAACAGCTGCAGGGACAGTGACAGTGAAAGCGCCAGTGGAGAATCCAAGGGCTTCCACCGGAGCAGCTCTCGGGAAAGGCTCAGTGATGTAAGTTAAAAAATCAACCCAAACCACCAGACCACACATGATGGTTCAGTCAGGTCTTAATTACATGAGGCTCCTGTCCCTTGAGATCACTTTGCATACACAAGCATTGCAGTCTACATTTTCTTTGTATAAATGTGCTCATCTTGCAATTCTGATGTTATTCTACATATAATTTGACCAGAAATGTATTTTAACAAATTATAAGGTAGGTGAATGTACTTGTCACTTTAGAAACAAGAGATTGCAAAGAGAAGTGACAGTACTTTCACATCAGTGTTACAATTCAACAAGTAGATAGGTAGCACTATAACTTGGAAATGATTTCATTTAGTTATGGGGCTTTTTGTAATTGCTTCATGTGGGAGATTGGTGGCAATCCTTTTCTGTCATTTTATTCCTATTGGAAGTTATGGTTAACCAGCCACTTCACCTAAAGAGAAAAAATTAAATTTCCTGATGAATTTACCTTTTGAAGTGTCTGAGCCATCTAGACCTGGCTCTAATTGTCCTATAGCCCCTTACCCACCAGCAAGGCAGGTTCCCCTCTGCTGTTTCCACAAACTACTTCTCCCACTGTGGACTCTCTTACCTTTTTTAACCATATACCATATATCAACATTCTTGGTCCATCCTTGCCTCAAGAGCAACACTTGCCCCAAGAGAAACTCTCTTGTCAAATGAATCATGTAGAGAAAAATTTTAATTATTCCTACCAACAAAGAAAAATTAACTGAGAGAGTACCAAGAAAGCAATAGCAGTTTAGAACCTCTGAGTGTTGAGAAGTAGAAGCAGAGTTGAGACATAGAATGAGGAGCAAACTCTTATCTTCTTTTTTTTTACAGTACTATAAGGCAGTGGCCTTTGTTATAATGTGAGAGATGAACTACTTAGTTATAGAAAGAAAATATTAGGACTTAATTTTCTTCTGAAAAAAGAAATTAAGCTTTACTAGTATTCAATTTAGTGAGCAGAGAGAAGTTGATGTTTATGATTTTTAAACACATGAATCTTAAGAGTGTGTACTCAAAACTTCTTTTATTAAGAGGTGTCCACTAGCATAAAATACTGGAGACCAATACAGCACTCTTGGCCAATAGTAATATCAAATCCACCTCTCCATCAGCCAAGGCAGTCAATTCTAGGATATAACCCCTTCCTACACAACTCAGGAAATTTTGTGAGATTTAGGATGAAAGTCTATGTATGGGATGTTGAATTCTTATAAGAATTAAGTAGAACAAAGTATCATTTTTGTCATATTCTTAATATCTTAGTTATAGACAATTTCCTCCCCTTTGAACATGGTGCAGTACTATGTATCAGTTATATGAATAGAGAGTACTAAGTCAGTCTTTTCTTTTCTTTTTTTTTTTTCTTTCTTCCTGAAGATGTTGCACTTCCAGGAACAGAGCGGCCACTGTGGGCAATTCTGTCGTGCATTAGGAGAGCCTTCCTTTCTCTCAGTCAGTCTTTTCTGTATGAGTGTTTCTATGTGTAAGAATATGTTTCATTGTGTATTGGTCTGTTTATTTTTGTGAAGCTTTATAATCATAAAACTTTAACAAATGTTTTTACCTAATTTGTTAACAACAATACCTAAAGCTCAAATAGCTATTCTTTGAGATGTTCTTTATGCTTTGAATATGAGATCTCTTTGACCTTTATTCTAGGATTAGTTGGTCATATTTTCTTCATGGAGTGGAGAAATGAAAGCCACATCTGTTCAGAGGATAAGAATACAGTGATTGGGTCCTTTGGCTGGTTGTTCTAATCTCACTTTCTATTAGATCAGAAGAAACTGCCCACTTGAGCAACATAGCCTGAGACCCTGTCCCTCTAAAAAATACAAAAATTAACCAGGCACAGTGGCATGTGCCTGCTGTTTCAGTTACTTGGGCAGCTCAGGCAGGAGGATTGTTTGAGCCCAGGAGTAGCTTGAGGCTGCTGTTATGACACCACTACACTCTAGCCTGGACAATAGAGCAAGACCTTTATCTCCCCAAAAAAAGAAAGAAAAGAAATTAGCAAAAGACATCTCATATTGATGAATAGGAAGACTGGATATTGTTAAAATATCAATACTAACCTAAGCTACTTGTAGATTGAATGCAATTCCTATAAAAATTCCAAAATTTTTTGCAAAAATGGAAAAGGAGATTTTCAAATATATATGAAATGGCATGAGGGCTCTAATAACCAACATAATCTTGAAAAATTACTGATTTCATAACATACTACAAAGCTAGAGTAATCAAAACGGTATGGTACCAGCATAACATTTTACATATAAAGCAATGAAATAGAATTGAAATACTAGAAAGAAATCCATATGCCCAACTAATTTTTGACAGGAATGCCCTATCTATTCAATGGGAAAGATTTTATTTTCTTTGATAGTAGTTCTGGGACAACTGTATTAAAGAATTTTTGCTTCAATAGATAGTGCAGAAACATTGGATTTCTATATGCAGAAGAATGGAGTTGGGCCCTTACATCAGTCTACATGCAAAAATAAACTCAAAATGGATCAGTAACCAAAATATAAGTGCTAAAACCATAAAATTTATAGAATAAAATATACAGGTCAATCTTTACCATCTTGAATTTGTCAGAGGAGTCTTAAATATGGCACCAAAGCATGTACTACAGAGAAAAAATAGATAGACTTCATCAAAATTAAAATTTTTGCACATCAAAGGGCATTAAGAAAGTGAATAGACAACTTACAAAATGGGAGAAAATATTTGCCAGTCATGTAACCGATTAGTGTGTAATATCTAGAAAATGTTCCTAAAACGCAACAATAAAAAATCCTGTTCAAAAAGTGGCAAAGGGCTTGAATAGACAGTTCTACAAAGAAGAGATACAGAGAGCTGATAAACACATAAAAAGATGTGGAAAATAATTAGCCTTTAGAGAAATGCAAATCTAAACTATAATGAGATACTACTTTTCACCTGATAGGACAGCTATAATTTTTTTAAAAAGAGAAAAAAATAACAAGTGTTGGTAAGGATGTGGATAAGTTGGAACATTCATACATTCCTGTTGGGAATGTAAAATGATACAACCACTGTAGAAAACAGCCTGACAGTCTTCATAAGGCTATCAATGTAATTATCATATAACTCAGCAATTCCACTTTCATGTATATATGTAAAAGATTGAAAAATAGCAACTCAAAGAGTTACTTGCAAGACAGTGTTAATTCCAGTGTGATTTATAGTAGCCAGAAGGTAGAAAGAATCCATGTGTTTGTCAATAGATCAATGGATAAACAAAATGTGTGTATATACACACAATGGAATATACTCAGCCATAAAAGGGATTGGCATTCTCGTACATACTGTAACATGAATGAAGGTTAAAACCATGCTTTTAAAAAGACTTAAAAGGACAAATATTACATGATTCCACTTTTATGAATTACCTAGAATAGACAGATTTATAGAGAAATTGGAGTTGAATAGAAGTTACCAGGGACTGGGTTGAGAAGTGTGTGAGGGATGGGGAGTTATTGCTTAATGTTTATACGGAGTTCCTTTTCTGGAGTGATAAAAACACTTTTAAAAAAGATAAGTTATAGCAATTTCTCAACATCGTTAATGCAATGAATGAATTGCACACTTAAAAGAATGGTTAAAATGGCAAACTCTGTATCATACATATTTTACTACCTAAAAATATACAAAAAAAAATTAGGGCTCTAAGAAGTCTGTCTGTATTATGTTCAAGCCAGTCAGTGAAACATTTTGAGTTTATGTTGTTTATTAATTATGAAAATTCACACATTTTGCAGCAATATCATTAAAAAGGAAAGAAAGAGAAATGACCAAAGAAAATTGGCAATTAATGAGCTGATGAGTCCCCAACATCTAGTCACTTTTTTCCTACATATGTGTAGATCTGAGGTTTCAGAGTCTTGCATCAGGCCCTAATGGCAGTCTGAAGTCTTCTGAGATGAAGGTGTTTGATAAGTCAACCCACAAAACCATTTTTTAATACGGGGGCAATACCTCTTCAGATAATATTTTAAAAAATAGAGGTACCCTCATTTTTGGTTGAAGAAGGATTTTTAATTAATTCCCTTAATGCCTGTCAGAGAGTGAGAAGATGAAGTCAAAGACTGCTACTGTTTTAGGGGGTTGTTTTGAAAATATGTTTTGATGTCTAAAGAAATTAGTTGGCATGGTGCACACACTTACAGTCCCAGCTACTTGGGAGGCTGAGGCTAGAGGATCACTTAAGCCCAGGAATTTGAGGCTATAATGAGCTGTGATGGTATCACTGCACTCCAGCTTAGGTCCAGAGCAAAACTTTTGTGGTGTAAAAGAACACCACAAAACCAAACTTCCATATCACTACTTATCATAATTATTATGCTTTTACTTACGTTTTTGAACTTCTGAAAAATAGTCCTTGTCTATTAATTGTGGTCCTGAGTCATTTCTTGGTCTGTTTCTATTGGTTATTTTCTCCTCTTCATGAAACATATTTTCCTACTTCTTTGAATGTCTGGTAATTTATTATTAAATGCCAGGAATTATCAATTTTTTTTGCTGGGTGTTGGATATTTCTGATTTCTATAAATATTCCTTATTTTGAAATGGAATTATGTTACTTGGAAATAGGGGTTTTTATTGTTTCAGGTTAATTAGAGGATACAAACAATTAGGTTACAGTGTTCGCATTTGTTAAGTAGAATACCTCTTATAATTATGTCCCACCCCCAAGAGGTGTGCCATATACCCTAACATTATGGGGGTTTTGTTTGTTGTTATTTATTTTTTAGGTTTGCTTTTGGGACCAGGACAACCATTAATTAATGGTAATTTTTTTTCTAGTACTGAGTACTGTGCCTAATGCCTGATATATTCTAAGGGGTTTCCACTGTGGCTAGTTGGAATACGAACTATTCCCTCTTCTGTATGAGTGAGGTCTGGGGATTGTTCTCCCTCTTCCTTTCCATTGGTTGTTTTCATTGCTAGTGGGATACTTTTCTCCCACAGATGTTCTGATGAGTTTTCAGTTGAGAACTAGTGGGGAACTTTATGCAACTTTCATAGTTCTTTCTGTGAAACTTACTCATCTTCATGCTCCACTGTGTAATCCCAGCTGCCCTGACCTCCCATGATTCTCAACTCTGTCTTCACAACTCAGGGATACTACTAGGCTCCACCTAGGCCACCCCCTGCCTCACAAAGACTGTGTCATAAAAACTCCCCAGGCAGACAGCTGGGAAAATTGTAAGAATCATCTGATTGTTTCTCATCCCTTACGTATTAGAGACTGCACTATTCCCCAATTTATAAAAACTCTTGTTTCATACATTTTTTCCAGTTTTAAAGTTGCTTGAGGTAGGAGAATATATTCCATTCCTGTTTTTCAGCTGAGTTAAAAATTACTATCAGTCTTCCACCCGCTTAGTTGTATTTTTAGAAGCTTTGGCAGTTGAGATTTATTCCTAAATGAAGGTAACTAACTGAGGTTCTATATACACATATTATTCCAGCTTTGTTTTTTTTTCTTTAATTGGCTAGGCAAAAAGAATAAGAATAAAGAATTCCACTGTAGCAGACTATTTTAACTCATAGCTTTTCTAAATTCTGTATTCCTAAACCATATTGCCAGGAGGAGATAATTGACCACAAGGATTTTCAGTTTGTCCACATTAAGAGATTGTAGCAACTTGTTTAGATTAGCCACTAACAAAAAAAGGGTAATAAGTGGGTCAGGCGTAGTGGCTTATGCCTGCAATCCTAGCACTCTCAGAGGCTAAGATGGGCGGATTGCTTGAGCTGAGGCATTCAAGACTCCCTGTTTCTACTAAAATTAGAAGAACTAGCCAGGTGTACACTATTACCTATAGTCCCAGCTACTTGGGAGGCTGAGGCAAGAGAACTGTTTGAGCCTAGGAGTTTGAGGTGGCTGTGAGTTGTGAAGCTAGAGTACTCACTCAACCCCAGGGTGATAGAGTAGGACTTTGTTTTGAAAAATCTAAGGAAGAAGGGAGGGAAGAATAAAGAAGAAAGGAGGGAAAGAAGGAGGAAAGGAAGGAGGGAGGGAGGGAGGAAGGATTATGTTGAGTTGCTTGAGGAGGAAAATATTGCTTCTGACATTACAAAATTTTATAATTGAGGAAATTGTCAAAACTTAGGAAACTTACTTTAAAATTTTAGGAAATCAAACAAGACCTCAGATTATGAAATGATCATGGACATTCACTGCAAACAGACCAAGTTTGATAGGCGTTTTGCTGCTTCTTATGTCTGACTTTGGGCAAAGAACTTGATCTAAGTTTTGGTTTTAAATAGGTTTATTTTCTTGCACTTTAAAGATTATGTGATACTATGCATTTGAATCACTTACCACAGGTCTTGGCACTTCCTGTTTGTTCAAAAATATTTGACTTCCTTTGTGAGTCATTGTCAACCTGACAAAACATATCTTAATCAAGACAAACTTAAGTCTGCCTCCCAAATATAATTGTCCTTATTCTATGCCTTCAAACTAGTTTTCTCAAACCTCAACTGCCCTTCTTGTTTCCCTGTCCCAGTATTGGATCCCAGAGCTAGTTGTCCTCCAAGTTAAGCTCTGTTCTTTCCTCTGCCTTTCTTACATCGTGTGACTTAGTCACTCTCATTTTCCTGACTGTATTAATGAAGGAATGTTTGTGTTTATCCTTTCATTGAGGTTTACAGCTGTCTCAGATGTTATCCCAGTTTCTTACACAAATGATTCCTGTAGGCCAGGCATCGCAGGCCACATGCGGCCCACCTAGGATATGTATCCGGCCCTCCAGGTGTTTTTGCTGCTGCTGCCTGTCCTGTTTAGCAGCTGACTGGTCCTGGGGCCCGCAGTCTGGCCCTCCAAGGGTCTGAGGGACAGTGAACTGGCCCCCTGTTTAAAAAGTTCGAGGACCCCTGCTAGGCTCTCAATGATTTCATCTATATGGTCTCTGTTTCCTTCATTGTTTCCTCTACAATGCTTCTAGAACTATTTTTACAAGACTCAGCTAGTATTTAACCTTCCTTACTTAAAGTCTGTTTGGGTATGCCATGAGGATGATGCCCACACTTCTGAGGATCTGCAGAGCCCTCCCCACAAGGGAGTGGAAAGCTGACTCTCCATTCTCCATCTCTTCTCTTTTCCATCTTTGTCCCTTATGCTTAGTTCCTTTGAACCACGTTTTGTTCTTAAATGGTAGGTACTTGCAAATCGTCCTACGTTCGCTTATTCTTTTCTTTCCTTTTCTTTGTTCTTACCTTTTCCTTTCCTTCTGCCAGCTTTAATGTCCCTTCTTGCTAGCAAATTCTTCCCAATACCTTATGGAAATAAACTTTTTTAATGTTTTATTTAAATGAGTATGGGAATATGACCCTAGTTTTTCTCTGAGAGAGTTTTGTGTTATATTTTTAGTTACAAGATGACTGAAAAGTATTTAGTACCTTTTACTGTTCAAAGCTTTGAAGGAATTGAAACATCTCAGAATATAGTGAAAGTATTGAATTCTAGTAAGTCTTGTGCTTAACAGTTCTCTAATCTTATTATTCTGTAGCTCCTTAACCTATTCAGTATGATCATAGTTGAGATGTTTCTTCTTCTGATGTTCAAGATAACCCTTCTTTAACCCTTGTTCTACCCTAAATTTTCTTGGGTTTGGAGTTTTTTTAATTGATTTTTCTATCCCAAGTGCCACTATTTATCCATCTATATCAGCATCTATTCTATCTTCTCTTCTTCTTTTCTACCCTCCAAATTTCATTAAGATTTTACTTCATACCAGGTTTCACTAGCTACTATTAAGGGAGAAATAGACATGAGCCACAACCACTAGGGAGCTTCTCACATCTTTGTGATTTTTTTTTTATTAGAAAATATAATGGAGACCCGGGAAGGATCCATGACGTTTTATTTCTCCTTTTCTCTCTTCTCAGTCTCTCTCTCTTTTATCTGTGACAGATTTTCCTTTTTCCTAACAGGTTGTTTATGCCTTTTTCCCTTCCTGTCTCATACATCTACGGGTTCTCCTGGGTTTGTCAGTGTTTCAGTTGTCCAGAAATACTTATCAAATTCTTTTAATGCTTCAGGTGTAGTTCTGGGCACTTGATGTTGGGCAGTAAATAAGATGAAGTCTCTGCTCTTAGGAATTTTCCTTTCTAGTGGGGGAGACAAACAATAAACCTATAAAGAAACAACTGTTATTTCTTATTAATAAATTCTGTGAAATAAAACAGTGTGAGGGTGCAATGGAATGTGGTGCTACTTTATGGTGATTGGATAAGGCCTGTCTATGTAGGTAACATTTGAACTGAGCTCTAAATAAAGAAAAGGAGGGAGGCATGCTGGTTAAGAAAGAAAAAAACTATGGAAAGAACTTTTTGAGCAGTAAGAACAACAAGCTCAGAGGTCCTGGTTCAGGAGAAAACAAGTCATGTTTGAAGGAAAGGAAAAGGCTGGTGTGGCTAAATGAGAGTATTATGGCTGAACATGTACCTTCTGGCTCTTGGTAAGAAGGCTGGTATTGTACTAGTTTCCTAGGCAGCTGTAACAAATGACCACAAACTGGATAGCTTGAAATAACAGAAATTTATCTCATAATTCTAAAGGCTATAAGTCTAACATCAAGGGGTCTGTAGGACCATAATCTATTTGAATCTTCTAGAGGAGAATCCTTCCTCTTCTCTCCTAGATTTTGGCAGCTCCTAGCAATCCTCAGTGTTTCTGGCTTATAGCTGCATTCCAGTCTCTGCTTCAGTTTTCATATGGCCTTCTTCTCTAGCTGCAGCTCTGTGTGCCCTTTCCTGGTCTTTCCACTCTAATCCTGTGTGACTTCCATTTAATTATACCTACCATGACCCTATATCCAAATAAGGTTACTATATCAGTCAGGGTTCTCCAGAGACAGAACCAGAATAATAGAACAGAACCAGTAAAAAGGGATTTATTATAAGGAATTGGCTCACATGATTATAGAGGGTGACAAATCCTGAGATCTACAGTTGGCAAGCCAGAGGAGACCCAGGAGAGTCAATAGTATAGTTCTATTCTGAAGGCTGGCAGGTTTAACACCCAGGAAAAAAGTGATATCTTTGCTCAAAGCCAGACAGGAGGACTTTCTTCTCGTCTGAGAGTCTGTTTTTGCTCTATTCAGGCCTTCAGCTAATTAGATGAGGCCTACACACATTAGGGAGGGCAATCTGCTTTACTCAGTCTATTGATTTAAATGTTAAACTTACCTTAAAAACCCTCTCATAGAAACACCTAGAGTAATATTTGACAAATATGTGTATTTGGACACCTCATGGCCAGTCATGTTGACATATACAATTAACCATCATAGTTATATTCTGAGGTTCCAGATTAACATGAATATTGGAATGACATTGCTCAACCCACTATAGTTTATTATAAAAAGCCACTGGAAAATGTTAAAAAAGTTTGAGTTATAATTTTTACTTTAAAGTATTTAGTTTTCCTTTTACATGAAGAACTTCAGATGAAGGTGAGAGCAAGAGTGAAATCAAGGAAAGAAGCCAGAAGGCTATGGAGTATAGATGAGAAGTGGTGACAACTTGAGCATAACAGAGGGTTGGCTGAGGTTGAAGTGACTAGACATTTCCACACCTGTTGTTTTTATCAAGTTGTTGCCCAATTGTACTTAATTTTTTTTCTAGTAACTACAAGCTTATTTTCCCATTGTGTCTCTTTATCAGCCATAACTAATCTAATCTCCAAGGTACTATTTTCATTGTTACTGTTTTTTAAAACCCTACAGGAAAGTCTGTGGATAAGATTTTTTGTTACCTTTGCAAGAACCTTAACTTGTTGATGAGATTTCCCTTTTCCCTTTTACTCCCAAGAGGGAAAAGCATAACATGGAGCTCGGTAGGTGGGAATGTCAGATGCAGTTGCTGATTTGGAAGAATTTTAATAAATTATCCCTAAGGTTATAGCACACATCCTCACCAAGGGGCAGAGTGCACGTTTGCCCTATACTCAGAAAGCTGTATAGTATCCATGACCTCCCTGTGCGGATCTATAATGAATAGAGCATATCTATTTTAGATGGATAATCAATTTTGAATCCCTTGTAGGTAAGTTCTTAAAACAGAAATGTTAGCTTCTTGTGTTTAATAAGTAGCTTCAATGATAGCTTATTGACAGAGATGGAAAGAGAGCCAGGCTGGGGGCAGTGAGGAAGAAGAGAATGAGTATTTAATGAATAACTTGCAGACTTGAATGCCAGCAGCAACATTCTCCCTCTTGGAAAATGTCTTTCAACTGTGCATCTCATTACTGTTTTTGTAGCCCATGGTAGCACAGGAATTGAGGCAGTGGGTGTTTCTAGGAAAGGTCTTCTTTACAACATAAGGAGATCATCATAACATAATTTGCAGAGACTGACAGAGCAGTACTCAATTCTGGAGCTTGGAGTGGGGGACAGAATGAAAAAAACATGTTAAGTAGGAGATGGCTTTGTAATGAGCTCAGAAAGCCAGCTGCCTGACATTTCCTAATATATCTATCTTCTCATGCAAACCACTAAAAATGTTCTCCTACCCTATTTTCTAAACCTCTTAATAGCTCTCATTTCTACCTACTACATTGAAAATATGAATGAATTGGCAACTCTGTCATTTGAAGAAGTAAGAATAAGCTGGGCATGGTGGCGCATGCCTGTAACCTAGCACTCTGGGAGGATGAGGCAGGTGTATTGCTTCAGGTCAGGAGTTCAAGACCAGCCTGAGCAATAATGAGACCCCGTCTATACTGAAAATAGAAAAATTAGCCAGGCTTGGTAGTAAACACCTATAGTCCCAGCAACTTGGGAGAATGATGCAAGAGGATCGCTTGAACCAAGGAGTCTGAGGTTGCTGTGAGCTATGACTCCGTGGCACTCTACCCAGGTCAACAGAGTAATGCTCTGTCTCAAAAAGAAAGAAAGAAAGAAAGAAGAATAAAACCCTTTCATTGTTCAGTGGAAGTATTTGCCTAAACATGGGTGTATGGTATTATTTCTAATGTGTTTGACACCAAAAGAACTTTTGTTTCTTCCTTTTAAAAAAAATATTTTCTTAGTTTTTCAGGTCTGTTTGACTCATGGCTTTTTCTAGATTCTGTGGTCATTTTTTCTGTATGGTATAGACAGAGTTTACCTGAGGTTTCCATGCAAGAAAAATGGGAGCCCTCTCTTCTTATTAGAAATTGAGCAAATACTGATAGTTAAGATCAGTTTGATCACTGATGAAGGCTTTTGTTAATTATTCAGTGATAGGAAATCGTTATCTGCCTACTATCCTAGGCCTTTACCTCTTGGTGACTATGTCTTCTACAAAATGAGAAAATTATATACAGCTATGAAAGACTAACATACTTTAAACAATGTGAAAGTTGTTGCTAAGCATTTATTCCATCTTCATAGCATGT
Source organism: Galago senegalensis (assembly GCA_963575145.1). NCBI lineage: Eukaryota > Metazoa > Chordata > Mammalia > Primates > Galagidae > Galago > Galago senegalensis. Next base: position 8,230 of record CAUYTI010038911.1, on the reverse strand, counting down.
AGCGTTGTTTTTGCTGTGGTTTTAGGGTGTTTGTGTAGTTTTTGTTTTGCAATATTAGGTATTGCAGCTGTATTTAGATAAAAACTTAAAGAGAGATATGACAGAGTCTCTTTTCTGGGCCTTTTGGATAGCAAGAGCTCAGGGATACATGACACTTTTCATGAGCATCAGCCAAACTCTGACTTCTTCTCTGCTGCTGCTAACTTCTATTATCTGTACTTTGCTGGTGAGTGAAGTATTGGTAACCAGAGTTTGTGTCCCATTGAACATAAGACCATAGTCAGAATCTTGGCTTATAGGAGTGGACAGGAGAAACCTCTTTATTTAATAGATATTACTTCTGTTCCAATTTTCCAGCTAGGACTGTTCAGGGAGCTGGCAAGTAGTCAAGAAAAATGTGATGCAGAGGGAGTAAGAGGGAAAGCAGTGTCAATGCCATGGACATTGGGCAAAGTAGAGTAGAGAGGATTTTTCTATACAGTTTTCTGCCTGGTCTAGAAATCACAGTGCTACACATTTTTTCTGTTGGGGGAAACAAAATGGGGAATACTATGGGTTGGCAAACGTGAATAGCCTCTGATCTGAGATTCTGTCTGCTTTCTAGCAAATGTTGAAACAAATTCCAGCGGACCTTTAACATGTGAAGATCCGGTGTCTGTGTTCCTTGGTGTGTCTATGCTTGTGTTGTGGGGCTAGGGGGGTTACAAGGCAGGGTGCTTAAATGCTTTGTTGCATTATGTTAATTCCTCGGCAGTGCAATCAAATTCATGTCGTAATTAAAGCTGTCAGTTGGAAGGCAAGCCAATCGCCACAAAAACACAGCATAACAAATGAAGTGAGATGATTCTGCGTGTAGCTATACAATGCTTCGCCAGGCATGAAATTAAATAAGTAATTTGATGTTGACATCAGAAATTGAAATGATACCCACTGTTCCCTCATTCAGTCAGACCTGCATAAACAATAGCCAGAACAAATATGCACAACAAAGCCCTCTTCTCCACCCAGCTCCCTGAGTAATGTACAATATATATGCTAAATGAGCATAACAGAGCTTTCTGAGACCCAAAGGATGTAATTTTGTTTGGCATACAATAAGATGATATATACATGTGGGAAGAAAGTAGGTTTGGAGGAGTACTTCTTCTAGGATAAAATGAAAAAAATAAATCCCATGGTTTCTCTTGAGTGATTCATCCTAAAGAGTTTACTTCCCAAGGACATGAGTGTGTGCTGATAGAGACCTAAGTTGGCTTTGGCCTTCTCCTGTTCTAGGGAACGCTGTGATGCTGTCAAATGGCGAATCACTGCTATGAGAACTTATCTCCACAACGACTGTGGATCTTGTGGGATTAAGAGTACGGTAGTGTTTTTAAACCACATCCAGTGTGTTCACACATCTAGGGTACCTTAGAGGTAGAGCTTGTCTGAAACACTAAAATGAAGAATGTTCTGCTTTAGGAACTGCATTTAAGAATTTCCTGAAGCATACTTCTTATTTGATGTAGATATAGTTACAACAGTATGTTTCCTTCTCAAAGACCTTTAACATCATGAAGAATCCCATCTATTGTATTTCTGGAAATCCCATCTCCTAAGCCTTCCCCCATATATAATTTATTTACACATTAATTCAACAAGTATTTATTGAATGCATCCTGTGCATAAGGCATTTTGTTAAGCTCTGAGGAATCAGTGATGCATAAGCCAGATTGTTAATGCTATCTGTAGTTTCCAGAGTATCAGACAGGACATGTAGATGGAAGAGCTGGAAGTGAGTAGAGTTAACTATTTGCATCAGGGCAGAGGTCATTGTGCTCAGGGAAGGTCTAACAGCCAACCCATGCTCATCAGGGAAATGGTTTTGCTGGTGCAAGGATGCTTAGCTAAGACCTGGAGACTGACTCAGCATTAGATCTATCTTCATTTTAAGCTTTTTGGGTCCTCTCAATCACAAAGAGAATGCTAAAAATTAAAAAAAAAAAAAAAGAATCTCAGACAAGTATAAAACATCTGTTCTCTTTTTGGTTACTTTTCCTAAATAAATGATGTCCTCCATTCCTCACAGAATTACTATTGTTAAGTTCCCTGTGTGTCAGAACTGTGGCAACCTAAATTGGTAACTCTTGTGATGAAACCCTTCACAAAATGGTGCTTTCACTGCTTCCCTTTGCCCACACTTTCTTTGCATTTTAGTCTTCTAATTACGTTTACAAAATGTCTCATTTTTGAAAAACACTGTGTGTGTTGTGTGTACTAACTGGTGCCTTTAGGGAATAAACTGGCAAGTAGGTCATGCACTGGAAAAGTCATCCAAACCCATTGGGCTTTTTATTTTCAAGTCAGTCTGGGCTTTTTCCTCTTGCCTGCCCCTTTGTGGCCACAAAACTGAGTAGCTTGAGACCAGGGCATTGAATGTCAGCAAGTCAGGGAGGCAAGCTGATGCATGCCTGTTTAGTCTCAGTGCAGGGCGAAATGCCATCATTAATTCATTACCCAGCTGCCTGTCAAATAAATTGGCAATTACGTCCACTGCAGAAGCTTGGAATTCAGTAAACAGCACGTTAGCGTCTCTGAGTTGTTGAGAGATGTAAAGGGGAAAATTAAGCAACACGATGTTTGTATCAGTAGCAGATGACAAGGAGCAGCATACACTGGTGATGTGATGTAGTGATGAAAAGCCTGCAGAGGGCTGGTAATGAGCTGTGTGGATTGGAACGTGTTAAAACCATTGCTGATTTTCTACTTTGTCTTTATGCTTTATTGCAGAGTTCAGCTCCTTCCAGCTTGGGAACAGGCTACTTCGTAAGTCTCTCAACTTCCCCATATCTGCCTTGCATTGGCATTGCTTTACTTCTGTAGTGAATGCTCATTGGGATGTGAAAAAAATACAAGAAATTCCCTCTCAATCCTAAAGAGCAGACTGATTTCCATCCTTTATTAAGAATTGTTTTATTTGTAAAATCTGTAAAATGCATAGCCCTAGATATCATTGGTCAGTTGGAGATGTATACCTGTTTCCCAGTACCTAGGACATTTGCTCCTTTCCTGGAAGTATAAAGAGCTGATACAGAGAAACCTGATTGGCTTCTGCCATCTTTTCTACATAATTGCTTTTTTGGTGAGAAGTGTCATGGTGGAGAATGGAATTCAGATAATGCATTGATACTTACTAATTTTCAGGATTTCTTGCAGAACTTCTCTGCATATACAATGAGTAGTTCATTTAAAAAAAAATAAGGCATAGTGTTTTAATGGATGTTTTCCTTCACTGTCTAGGCAGGTGGCTTTTAGGTTTTTTCTGTTTTGTTTTGTTTAGCAATAATTGCATGCCTCATTTTAGCAAAAACACATATATTATGTTATTTCTTAACCTTATTCTCTGTCCTTCAAGAAAGGTAGGGCTAGGGTGACATACTTCAGGGATTATCATAATATTGTGATACTCAGGAATTTATAATTTATTTGTGGAGATTATCACTTTGTTATATTCACTTACACCAAAATTATCCTTTTTGGATTTAATAATCCTTTTCACATAAAAATGGGAAAGAATTATAAATAAGCATTATGTACACACTATGATGACATGCCAGGGTAGAAGTTTATTATGATATGTAAAGGAACCTGATTGGTATTCTGAGTGAAGAACACTGAAACTGTAATGTTTGCCTCCTTAGCATTTTCTGAGAAAACAATGAAATCGTGTAAATGAAATAAAGTGAAAATAATTGCTGATTGTTTAATTGCTTCTAACTTTTCTCCTCAATATGTTAATTTTGCTGGTTTTCTCCTGCCCACATATTTCTCTCAATACATTTATATTAAATGTATGAAAACCAGAATCATTCCATTGAATAATGAATCTCTTTCAAGCTTGTCAGAAGTGGCATTTTCTAGATACTAATTTTTCTTGTCTTAGATTATAGTATTAAGAGAAAAAGGATAAAGTAAATTTGGTACCTGCTCAGTATAGTTAGCACACTTATCCTTGCTTCTACTTACTGTGGCTGAATATTCATGCTGATAGAAACAAGCAGGATATATTCAATATCCTGCTTTAGCAGTCGAAATAACAGACGTGGTCCCATCTGCCATCTTTTTCACACCAGGCTGGATGTGGGTTGAAATGCTGGAAGTAAAATCTGGAGAGTGCTGATGTCTATTCTCTATCCAAAAACTAAATTCTCCTTCTTTGCTTTCTTTAGCAAAAGCAAGGCCAAAGCCACAACCTTTACTTTGATCACTTCTACACTGAACATTTTAGTATCTTTTTTATTGTATGATCACCCAGAAAAAGAAAGTCATGTTCAGAAATACTGAGATTTTCATTATTTTTTTTTACTTTTTTCTCTAGTTCCCAGAATGGTTTTTATTCTCTAGTAATATATTATAATGAGTAAAGAGTCTTTATGCATTTAAAATACTTTTACGCAATACTGGATTAGTATAAAGGTTTTTCCTTATTTTGTTAAAATTACTTATAGGTTTACTTTGCTTATGTAAAAGTAAGATTATATAAATATCTGTGGTATTATTAGCTTATACAAAGAAGATATGTACCAGATGTATGTTCAGCTCTCAAATATGATAAAAATTTCCTACTTAGAATGTGTTTCCAATAATGCGATTGTTATCAAAGTACAAATCCGTACTTTGTTGCCAAGTCCACATCGAAAGTATCTTCTATTTCCTTTATTATTCCAACAGTATCGCATGTAATACTTAATTTCAGTACTAACATCAAAATTGGTGAGTTTCACACTTTTAAGTGGAAATGACATGTTCACAGCTTATATATAGTGTTAGTTCTTTGCTAACATGCTGTGCTTTGTGATCTGTAATGTTATAATAGTTTTTTACTTATGTAAGTAAAGAATACTCAGTGTCAGATAAGTTGAATGGAGATTTTTAGACTCTATCCGTAATCCTCTTTAGCACCTCTTTGGAATGTGAACAGAGGTAGATCACCTGTAGAGTCAATGACCTACTAATGCAATTGAACCTTAATGCAAATTCCAGTACAAGAAAACCGAAGGCATACACCTATTGAGTTTAACAAACTGGAACTGTTCCCGTGGCCCAACATTACTCTAACTTCAGGATCTTCCTTAATTTAGACTTTATATTCCTGGAGCTTTTAGTGAGCCAAGGTACAATGCTTTCCAGTGTGTGTGCTACTAAAACAGACACAAACCTGAGTATATGCATTTACACATGCATGTGGGTGCATGTGTACACACAGATCCCTTTAGCTGTAGCCAGTATATTTTACTTTTACAGATCTTTTAATTCATCAGTAATGATATGTTAAAGGGTGTAAAAGAGAAGGCTTTGTTTTTGATCTGGTTGTATTTGTTTTTATCTTCTTGGTTTGTGTTCCAAAGATATCTGCCTGAGTCTGTCACTTTTTCAATCCATTTAAAAGTGAAAGATTTGAGAAATGAGAACAGCAGCTAAAATCAGTATTTACATAAGCATATTGCAAAGAATTCTTAAAGTAGACAAAATAGAGAAGGATTGGAACAAACTTTCCACATTTTGGGGAGGTTTTGAATGATGTGGGTGTTATACACACAGAAAGACACATATATATTCATTGCATACTCATGCTCAGCTCGTTTTCTAAATATAAATGAAAGTATAGACTAGTTGGAATTGATTTGCTTTTTTTTGGCAAGAAAAGTAAAATTTGTTGGAGTGTATGTAGGATTTTCTTTCTTTTTTTAAAAGCCATTGCGGTGAACACATTTTCTTTTTAATTTAAGTGTTTTAAGCTATATTCTCTCTCTTTCCTAATCGGTACTTATTAGAGTTGTGAATTTTAAATGACATAAGATATTTAAGCACATAGAACAGTACCATATAATATCAAACAATATTTCCTTCTATTCATATTATGGCATATAATGGAGTAAGCTTAGTCTCATTAAATAGCTATCTAATGTTATTAGTGATAAAAACTAATGATACAAAAATAAGTTTTGTAATTTTTACCTGTTATTCTTGCTATATTCTTCTTGTACCTTTCTCAGGAATGTAGCATTTTGTGTTTGGTCAGCCATATGCCAACCCACTCTGTATGTGAACATAAAATACTCATCCTGGGTGTTCCTGTATAATCACATATTGTTCACAAATTATACTTGTTCCCTTTCATTTATTTATTAACGTTACTTGTGTGTTTTTCTCCCTTAGAGACATTTGAAGCACTTGACTTTTAAAGACTGCTTAATAGTTCTTTGGGTTGGGTTGGAAGGTTAAACAAGATCTGTCGAATATATTCAAATTTTATGAGTTTGTATCGTGTTTGTTCCTCTCTGATACCAGGTAAAAAAAGCAGATACCCTAACATGCATGAATGAAATCGTTGAAGGCAGTGGAGTAAAAAGACCAATGGAAACATCTTTTTCTGACCCAGGTCTAATGTATCATTACAGGAAAGATCTGGACTCATTTGTTTATTTATTTTTTATCTTTTGCAGTTTTTGTCTGGGGCTAGGTTTGAACCTGCCACCTCCAGCATATAGGGCTGACACCCTACTCCTTTGAGCTACAGGCGCCTCCTTGGACTCATTTTTTACAAACATTTTACTCAATGAAGAGTTGGGAGCCACTAGTGGGGGAACCTACCAGCCAGGCTGAACTTGATCCCTGGTGTAGGGAACGTAAAGCCTTGCCTTAGTCAAGTGATTCAAATAATTTTCAGTCTACTTCCAGGTTTGAATCTAAGGGTTTGAATCTAAGTGTCTTAGTACTATAGCCTCAAATAGCTTGGATCCTGCTTTCATAAACTCCAGTGATTTCACTTAAGGATTCTCAACTAATAATTTTCATCCTCCTCACTTGGATTACATATAGTAATTGACATACTTTAAAGTTATCAAAGAAACTAAATCACTTCTACCTAGGGATTAAAACTACCAAATTATATAATAAAGAAAAACTGTCTAGTGTTATACATCTTAAAATGAGATTTATGTAATTACTGTTTTCCTGTGCAGTTGAATTACTTTAGTTGTATTGATAGTGCTGGAAAAAGACAGGTGAAAATTGTGACCTGTGGCTTTCTGTCCAGAATTATAAAGAGTATAAAAGGAATAGTCTTTTGCCCTTTCTAAGTTATTGACTGTAAACCCTTGAAATAATCTCCTGTTTACTTTGCTATAATTTGTACTGAATTCCAAAACTGATTTGTGATTTTTTTGTTTAATTATAGCTGCTTCTTGTTATTAGGTGCATTTTGTTAGTTTTTGAGACAGTCTCACTCTGTCACCCTGGGTAGAGTGCCATGTCATCATCATAGCTTACAGAAACCTCTAAACTCATGGGCTCATTAGCATTAGCCTCTCAAACAGCTGGGTCTACAGTGTATCTTATCACACTCACTTAGTTTTTCCATTTTCAGTGGAGACGGGGTCTCACTCTTGCTTAGGCTTGTCTGGAACTCCTGAGTTTAAGCAGTCTTCCCATCTGGGCCTGCCAGACTGCTAGGATTACAGGCATGAGCCACCATGACCCTGGCCAGAATGAGTGGCTTTATAAATGCCCTAGAAAACAAGTAAACAAACAAAACCCCACAATTGTTTTTAAAAATTGAGTTTTTATTTTAATAGATACTTCTGACTTTTTGTCTTAATAAGCCAGTTCTGTTGTAGGTGATAGGTTAGAGAATTAAAAAGCCATGGCTTTCTTCTCTCAAGGAATTTACACTTAACTTCTTCCCTTTGTGATGCCTTTAAATTTTTTTGAGGCATTGTATGTACATATGTATTCATTGGAGAGTGTATTCTTTTATTTAAACATTCAGATTAATAGTTTTGATCAGTGTGCAGGAAAACTGATATTACCAAGGAAGATGAAAATTTAGTAGCCAAGTTTCAATAAAATTTTGTATAATTTTGGACTGAGGTTGACACTTGAGGTTTTTTAAATTTAATAAGCCCAGAGTATGATGGCCCTCTATTGTTTTAACTTGTGTATCTATAAGATATCTCTTTCATGATGTCCTGATTGTTTTATAAATATATATAATAACTCATTTATTTTATTTTATTTATTTTTTTCTTTTTTGAGACAGAGCCTCAAGCTGTCCCCCTGGGTAGAGTGCCGTGGCATTACAGCTCACAGCAACCTCCAACTCCTGGGCTCTAGCGAGTCTCCTGCCTCCACCTCCCAAGTAGCTGGGACACAGGCGCCCGCCACAACGCCCGGCTATTTTTTGGTTGCA
>CAUYTI010038909.1:0-10903 GCA_963575145.1 Galago senegalensis | reverse complement strand
TAGATGAGAAAAGTGTAGAAGAGACCAGTTTAGAAAATGATTAGTGTAGTAGGGTTCTAGTTAAAATACGTGTGGAATGGGCTCGGCGCCTATAGCTCAACCGGCTAGGGCACCAGCCACATACACCTAAGGTGGTGGGTTTGAATCCCCAGCCCGGACCCGCCAAACAACAATGACGGCTGCAACCAAAGAATAGCCGGGCGTTGTGGCGGGCGCCTGTGGTCCCAGCTGCTTGGGAGGCGGAGGCAGGAGACTCGCTTGAGCCCAGGAGTTGGAGCTTGCTGTGAGCTGTAATGCCACGGCACTCTACCCAGGGGGACAGCTTGAGGCTCTGTCTCAAAAAAAAAAAAATACGTGTGGAATGGGTAAGGTTTTATAGACCAATGAATGGAAGGTAGAGAAGGGAGTTTCTGTCTGTAAAAGACACTGAGTACATGATGACACAAACAGAAAGAGTATCAGCTGTCTTTACAAACTTTATAATATCATCAAGAGAGGTCAGAAATTCTTATGTTTAAAGTTGATTGAAATGAAAAGATCTTGTTTTTAAAAACTCCCTATGTCCGGTGGGGCACTGTTGCTCATACCTGTAATCCTAGCACTCTGGAAGCGAAGGCTGGTGGGTGGATGGCCTAAGCTCAAGAGTTCAAGACCAGCCTGAGTACCAGTGAGACCCCATCTCTACTAAAAATACAAAAACCAGCCGGGTTGTGGTGGGCACCCAAAGTCCTAGCTACTTGGGAGGCTGAGGAAAGAGGATAGCTTGAGCCCAAGAGTCTAATATTGCTGTGAGCAATGATGACGCCATGGCACTCTATCCAGTGTAACAGAGTGAGACACTGCCTCAAAAAAAAAAAAAGAAAGAAAGAAAGAAAAATTCCCTATCTCAAATGTTGGAAATTCAAAATACAGTCTAGTTGTATACGGGGGCTAAAATATACAAATGAATGTTTTCATGCTCAATCCAGAAATAAATACAGGGCTAAGATTTCAATCCAGTTTGTCTCATCAATTTCATAATGATAATCAGGCATTGAAAAACAGAAAGAGTATTCATTAGTAGGATGATTCGGTAGAAAGAAAGTGGAATTGAGAAGCACAAAAATGTATTACTCACTATCTAGTTCTTGCTCTAGAATGTCTCTTCCTGATTCCAGGATCTGCCACAGTTCAAGATATGCATATCCTACTTCTTCACATTCATTCTTTTCTTCATCCATAGGATCACTTACTACTGTAAACTTTAAACTAAAAAGAAAAGAAAACAAAAAAATTCCATTTAACTCAGCACTGCTAATACTCTTATGCTTTATTTATTTATTTATTTATTTTAATTGTTGGGGATTCACTGAGGATACAGAGAACCAGGTTACACTGATTGTATTTGTTAGGTAAAGTCCCTCTTATAACTACATCCTGCCTCCAAGAGGTATGTCACACACAATGACCCCCTCACCCCTACTCTTATGCTTTAAAAATAAAATAAGCTTGCCTCCCGTAGCTCAGTGGGTACAATGCTGGCCCCATACACTGAGGCTGGTGGGTTTGAGCCTGGCTCAGGCCTCTTAAACAACAATGACAACGGCAACAACAACAAAATTAGCTGGGTGTTGTGGCGGGCGCCTGTAGTCCCAGCTACCTGGGAGGCTGGGGCAAGAGAATCACTTGAGCCCAAAAGTTTGAGGGTGCTGTGAGCTTGACACCACGGCACTCTACCAAGGGTGATAATAGTAAGACTGTCTCAAAGAAAAAAAAAAAAGTTGGGTATCAAAGCCAGAGTAAAGGAAGCAGAGGAATACATTTTTGCAAAACAAGTATAAAAAGGGTATCCCTTAGACTTGTTAGTCAAAGACATCACTATAAAGTGGGCAGCATACTGTCCCAAAAGCAGTGAGCAGTCTGTAACAGTATTAACTTGACTTATCTAGCAAATGATACTGAATTTCAGAAACTGGTACAATTTATAACAATTCTATTAAATTTTTTTAGATTAATGTAATACAAAATTAACCATTTTAACCATCATAAAGTGTACCATTCAGTGTTTTGTGGTATAATCACAATGTTGTGCAACCATCGACACTGTCAAATTAATTCTAGAACATAACACTCCAAAAAAGAAACCCTATTCTGATTAAGCAGTCATCCCCCATTCTTCTCTTCCCTAGCCCCGGGCAACTACTAATCTACTTTCTTTCTCTCTACATTTGCCTATTCTGGGTGCTTCTTATTTCAATAAAGCTTTTTTTTTTTTTTTTTTGAGACAGAGTCTCATTATGTCGCCCTCAGTGGAGTGACGTAGCATCACAGCTCACAGCAACCTCAACTCTTGGGCTCAAGCAATCCCCTTGCCTCAGCCTCCCAAGTAGCTGGAACGAACGATAGGAGCCCGACACAATGCCTGGCTATTTTTAGAGACAGGTCTGGCTCTGGCTCAGATTGGTCTTGAACCTGTGAGTTCAGACAAGCCACCTGCCTCAGTCTTCCAGAGTGCTAGAATTATAGGCATGAGCCACAGTGCCCATCTTCTATCAATTTTTTAAAATTGAGTTCAGTGGAGCGGCACCTGTGGCTCAGTGAGTAGGGCACCAGCCCCATATACCAAGGGTAGTGGGTTCAAACCCAACCCCAGCCAAATTGCTACCAAAAAAAAAAAAAAAAAATAGCCAGGCATTATGGTGAGCACCTGTAGTCCCAGCTACTCAGGAGGCTGAGGCAAGAGAATCACCTAAGCCCAGGAGTTGGAGGTTGCTGTGAGCTGTGTGATGCTGCCACAGCACTCTAACGAGGGCAATAAAGTGAGACTGTTTCTCTAAAAAAAAAAAAAAATTGAGTTCAGTGGCTAACAGAGAGTGCTAAGAGAATAGGAATAGACTTAAAAACTCAAACTCTTAAAAGCACAGCCAGACCTGATTAACTTGAAAAGAAGGAATTACTGTAAAGGATATTCTCAGCCCATTAAGCAATATTCAGTTGTCATTATGTTTCTGTATCATTACTGAGAACTTCAAAGGGATAATGCTGACCCTCCCACCTCAACTTTCCCCAAAACAGGACAGTAACTGGAACTACTATATGCCAGACACAATACCAAATGCTTTATGTAAACTACATTATCTCAATTTTATTCTCATGAGAGCCTTCAAATTAAGTAATATTACAAAGGTCATAATACTAACAAAAGAGGATTCAAAACCAGGCCTGCCTGATTACAAACCCAGCGTCCTACCTGCTATACCATACTGGTGAAAATAAAGTTAAAGGTAAGGCTGCACACAGTGGCTCATGCCTGTAACCCTAACACTGGGAGGGAGATGAAAGCTGGTGGATAGCCTGAGCTCAGGAGTTCAGAGACCAGCCTAAGTAAAAAAGAGCTCCTGTTTCTACTAAAACTAGAAAAATAAGTGGGGCCTTGGGTGGGACGGGAGCCTGTAGTCTCAGCTACTCTGGAGGATAAGGCAAGAGGAGCCCAGGAGGGTTTTTTTTGGTTTGTTTGTTTGTTTTACAATTTTTGACCAGGGGAGGGTTTGAACGCAGCACCTTCAGTATATGGGGCCAGCACCCTACTCCTTGAGCCACAGGTGCCACCCAAACCCAGGAGTTTGAAGTTGCTGTGAGCTATGATGCCATAGACCTCTATCCAGGAAAACAGAATGAAACTCTGTCTCAAAAAGAAAAAAAAGGAAATTGGAAGAAAGGCAGGAAGGAGAAAAGATGGAGACTTTGTATTTTTCGTACAATCCGAGATGAAGCTGAAACACATTCTTCTTAGTAAATTATCACAAGAATGGAAAAGCAAGTATCCAATGTACTCAATATTAATATGAAGCCAGTAGATGAACATAAGAAAAAAACTCAATTCAGTTCAAGTTTGGGGGAGAGGGGAAGGAAGGAGAGAAGAGAATGGTGTGCTCCCACCTAATGAGCTCAATGTAAGGGTATGTGGCACACCTCTGTCATGTGGGACACAACTAAAACAGGAACTTTACCCAACAAATACAAATATTGTAACTTAATCATTTGTACTCTTATATTAATCAAATAAAAAAATTAAGGCTTGGCACCCATACTTAGTGAGTAGGGCACCGGCCACATGCACTGAGGCTGGCAGATTCGGGCCCAGGCTGGGCCTGCTAAACAACAATGACAACTGCAACCAAAAACTAGCCAGGCATTGTGGCAGGCACCTGTAGTCCCAGCTACTTGGGAGGCTGAGGCAAGAGAGTTGCTTAAGCCCAAGAGTAGGAGGTTGCTGTGAGCTGTGATGCTATAGCATTCTACCCAGGGTGACAGCTTGAGACTCTGTCTCAAAAAAAATCAATAGGGCAGCACCTGTGGCTCATTGAGTAGGGCACCAGCCCCATATACCAAGGGTGGCAGGTTGGAACCCGGCCCCTGCCAAACAGGCATTGTGGCAGGTGCCTATAGTCCCAGCTACTCAGGAGGCTGAGGCAAGAGAACTGCCTAAACCCAAGGGCTAGAGGTTGCTGTGAGCTGTGATGTCACAGTACTCTACCAAAGGCAACAAAGTGAGACTCTGCCTCTAAAATAAATAAATAAAGATAAATTAAATTAAATTATAAGAATAAGTAACAAGGGCCAGACATGCTAGCTAATGCCTGTATAATCCCAGCACTCTTGGGAGGCTGAGCCAGGTGGATTGCTTGAGCTCACCAGTTCAAAACCAGCCTGAGCAAAAGTGGGACCCCCATCTCTACTTAAAAAAAAAAAATAGGGGCCTCTTAAACAACAATGACAACGGCAACAACAACAAAAATAGCTGGGTGTTGTGGTAGGCTCCTGTAGTCCCAGATACCTGGGAGGCTGAGGCAAGAGGATCACTTGAGCCCAAGTTGGAGGTTGCTGTGAGCTATGACCCTATGGCACTCTACCCAGAGTGAAAGCTTGAGACTCGGTCTTAAAAAAAAAAATAAGTAAAAGGAAAAATAATAAAAATATTCCTATAAAAACAATTTTTAAAATCTAATTATCAAAATTAACATTATAAAGGCCTCCTATTTGGTAAACTAGCAATAGTACTGCCTATGTAAGAAATGAATCAGCTGAGTAAGTTGCCTCACACCTATAATCTCAGCATTCTGGGAGGCTATGGCAGGATATCTTTTGTACTAACCTGGATGGAGTTGAAACACTTTTCCATCCTTGTGATATTTTACTAAGAAGAATGTGTTTCAAATCCATCTAGGTTAGTACAACTGCCTGAGCTCAGGAACTGGAGAACAAAAGCAAGACCCAGTCTCTACTAAAAAACAGAAAAATTGGGCCAGGTGTGGTGGTTCATGCCTGTAATCCCACCACTGTGGGTGGCTGAGGCAGGTGGATTGCCTGAGTTCATGGGTTCAAGACCAGCCTGAGCAAGACCCTGTCTCTAAAAATAGCCAGGCATTATGGCCAGCACCTATAGTCCCAGCTACTTGGGAGGCTGAGGCAAGAGAATCTCTTGAGCCCAGGAGTTGGAAGTTGCTATGAGCTTTGTCGATAAGGCCCTCTACTGAGTGTGACAAAGTGAGACTGCTCAACAAAAAAAGAAAACAGAAAAATTAGCTGTGCGTTGTAGTGGGGCACCTGTAGCCCCAGCTACTTGAGAAGTTAGGGCAAAGGGATCCCCTGAGCCTAAGAGTTTGAGGTTGTTGTGAGCTAGGATGCCAATGTATTCTACCCAGGGCACAGGGCACAGGGAGAGACTCTATCTCAAGAAAAAAAGGAAAGAAAGAGAGAGAGAGAGACAAAGAAAGAAAGAAAGCAAAAAAAAAATAAATAAATAAAATTCTCTTTGAATATTATAGCATTTTATTCATTCCATTTGGTCACTATCAATATTCAACTAAGTTGTTGCCACAAAAATATGTGTCCATCAGGGGCTGGGAGAGGTGAGAAATTAAACCTATGAGATTAAATAATTAATCAATAAACATAGATAGGTAGATGGAAAATTCACTAAAAATAAATTAACTCAAATTAACTCAAAAGATGTTATTAAAATATTCAGCACCAGCACACTAAACTCAAAATTTTGAATTCCTTTCTGAAATCTTTCTTTCAAAGTAGAAAGCAGATACTCACCATCCTTTCTCAGGATCTTGGCCGTTCAGCATGGTGAACAAAAATTGCCTTCGGCCTTGTTGCTCCAGTGGGTCCAGGTCTATCACTGTATTAAGAGTAAGAAAAAAGAGCTAAGAATCATATACTGCTGTCATTTGGGCACTAAGACTTTCATAAGTGGTACATGTAAGATAGTGGTACAAACCAGAGGTTGGCAAACCTAGGGCTGTGGCTACCTATTTTTATTTTATTTTTTTTGAGACAGAATCTCACTATGTTGCCATCAGTAGAGTACTGTGGCGTCACAGCACACAGCAACCTCAAACTCTTGGGCTTAAGCAATTCTCTTGCCTCAGCCTCTCAAGTAGCTGGGACTACAGGTGCCTGCCACCATGCTCAGCTATTTTTTTGGTTGTAGTTATTGTTGTTTGGCAGGCTCAGGCAGGGTTTGAACCCACCAGCCCCAGTGTATGTGGCTGGCACCCTAGCCCATGAGCTACAAGTGCTGAGCCCTGGCTACTTATTTTTGTAAATAAGTTTTATTGAACACAACCATGCTCATTTGTTTATACATTGTCTAGGGCTGCTTTGGAACTACAATGGCAGAACTGAACAACAGTGACAGAGACTATATAGCCTACAAAGCTTAAACTACCTACTATCTGACAAAAAAAAAAGTTTGTCGGCCCCTAATATAACAGAAACATTATAATCCAAATCGAAAGTTGTTCTACCAGGCTTGGCGCCTGTAGCTCAGCGGCTAGGGCACTGGCCACATAGACTGGAGCTGGCAGGTTCGAACCCACCCCAGACCTGCCAAACAACAATGACAACTACAACCAAAAAATAGCCAAGTGTTGTGGCGGGCGCCTGTAGTCCCAGCAACTTGGGAGGCGGAGGCAAGAGAATTGCTTAAGCCTAAGAATATAAGGTTTCTGTGAACTGTGACGCCACAGCACACTACCCAAGGCAACAAAATGAGATTCTGTCTCAAAAAAAAAGAAAATGTTTTCAACATAGATTTCTTTTTTCTTTTTTCAGACAGAGCCTCGAGCTGTCCCCCTGGGTAGAATGCTGTGGCATCACAACTCACAGCAACCTCCAACTCCTGTGCTCAAGAAAGTCTCCTGCCTCCGCCTCCCAAGTAGCTGGAACCACAGGCACCTGCCACAACGCCTGGCTATTTTTGGTTGCAGCCATCATTGTTGTTTGGCGGGCCCAGGTGGATTTGAACCCACCACCTGAGGTATATGTGGCTGGCACCTTAGCCACTTGAGCCACAGGCACTGAGCCATGGTGCAGTTTAAAAGAAGTAAATTTTATAGTCCAAGATAGGAAGTCAGCATACAATGATGAAAGGTGATGAATCAGGAAATTGTAAATACCAGGAGAAACAGCTGGAAAGTTAAAAGTGGCTATGGTGGACTGAGGCAGGGGTTGGGGGTGGTAGAGAGATATGTGAAGAAGAGATGGAGCAAAGTGCTGCTTAATTTTAATTTTTTTTCTTTTTTTTTTTTTTTTTAAAGACAGAGTCTCACTCTGTCACCCTGGGTAGAGTGCCATGGAGTCATATCTCACAGCAACCTCAAACTCTTGGGCTCTAGGGATCCTCTTGCCTCAGTTTTTCATTTTTGGCAGAGAGGGGAGTCTCATTCTTGATCAGGCTAGTCCTGAACTCCTGAGCTCACACAATCCACCTGCCTCAGCCTCCCAGACTGCTAGGATTATAGGTGTGTGCCACCACTTCCAGTCATAATTTAAAACACCTTTTTATTGGCCTGGTGCCGTGGCTCACACCTGTAATCCTAATACTCTTGGAGGATGAGACAGGTGGATTGCCTGAGCTCAGGATTCGAGACCAGCCTGAGCGAGAGTGAAACCTTATCTCTAAAAATAACTGTGTGTGGCTTGGCGCCTTTGGCTCAAATGGCTAAGGTGCCAGCCACATACACCCAAGGTGGCGGGTTCGAATGTAGCCCAGGCTCACCAAACAATGATGGCTGCAACCATAAAATAGCTGTGTGTTGTGGTGCCTTTAGTCCTAGCTACCTGGGAGGCTGAGGCAAGAGAATCAATTGAGCCCACAGGTTTGAGGTTGCTGTGAGCTATGATGCCATAGCACTCTACCCAGGGTGACAGAGTGAATAAATAAAAAATAAAAAACCTTTTTAGGCCTATTTGATATTCTTAAACTGTACGTATACAGGACTGATAAAATTAAAATTAAGTCTGGCTTGGCGCCAGTGCTCAGTGGTTAAAGCACCAGCCACCTACACCAAGGCAGGCAAGTTTGAACCCGGCCCTGGCCTGCTAAACACCTATGACAACTACAACTACAAAAAAATAGCCAGGCATCATGGAGGGTGCCTGTAGTCCCAAGCTACTTGGGAGGCTAAGGCAAGAGAATCATTTAAACCCAAGAGTTTGAAGTTGCTGTGAGCTGCGACACCATAGCATTCTATAGAGGGTAGTATAGTGAGTGAGACTCTGTCTCAAAAAAAAATAAAAATAAAAATAAATAAATAAATAAATAAAAATGGTTGGGCTGGGCACCGTGGATCACGGCTATAATCCTAGCTCTCTGGGAGGCCGAGGTCTCTAAAAACAGCTGGGCAGCTGTAGTCCCAGCTACGTGGGAGGCTGAGGCAAGAGAATCACTTTGGCCCAAGAGTTTGAGGTTGCTGTGAGTTGTGACACCATGGTACTCTACCAAGAACATCAAAGTGAGACTTTATCTCAAAAAAAAAAAAATTAAATAAAAAAATAAAAATGGTTAGATCCACCTTGTCAACAAAAATCCAGTGTAGTCAGAACCCTCAGTACAAATGCTTGTAACTCTCCTCTCCCCACTGACCACACAGGCAGCCTCACCTTTGCTAAAATGGAAGTGGATCTCTTCTCCTGGCCTTGGTTTCCTCAGGGATACTGGAGTCTCTGTCTCTGACAAGGGTACATCATAGAATCTGTACTCCACATACACCTGTTTTATATTCTCATCAGACATCACTTTAGCCTCTGGGTAGAAGGCCAGGGAAACAATTTCAATGCACATCTTCTCTGAAACCTAAAAAAGAAAATGCTTATTTATTTCCTAAAGGTTAGAATGCCCAAAGTGCTTATACTCCATCCAAGTAACACATTCCAGCGCTTTCTAGAGATCAAACATAAGCATATCCCATCTAATATATTATTCCCAAGATTCAATTTATTGGTAAAGCCGGCACCAAAAGGTCAACATGATTGAATGGCTGCTGCTACCCTGTGGGAAACGTGTAAAGAGAACTCAGTTGTTCTCTTGTCCTGTCTAGTGAATCATGTCTCCAGGTCAGCCTTCTTCAGCCATGTCCCCATACAGAAAAAAATCAAGAACAGTTCTGAACAGATAGCTTTTTATCTAAAAATAAATAAATATAAAAATGAAATAAAAATAATGTGGACAAAGACCCTTCTTCGTATCTATCTCTAGGTACTTTGCAAACATTTTTGTGAGATAGGTTCCTAGAAGTGACATTGCTGGGTTTTGTTTTTTTGTTTTTTGAGACAGAGTCTCAAGCTCTCGCCTTGGGTAGAGTGCTGTGGCTTCATAGTTCACAGCAACCTCCAACTCTTGGGCACAAGCGATCCTCTTGCCTCAGTTTTTCTATTTTTAGTAGTGACAGGGTCTCACTTTTTGCTCAGGCTGGTCTTGAACTCCTGAGCTCAAGCGATCCACCTGCCTTGGCCTCCCAGAGTACTAGGATTACAGGCATGAACCACCACACCCAACCAAGAAGTATCTTTTTGAAAACATATTTGAAAAAACAATTTTTTTCCTCCTGGAGTAGGGTTGTATTTAATTTTTCATAGAACACACTTTGGAAAACAATGAGGTCTAGGGGGGAAAAAGGGAAAGATGTTCATAATGGTATAAGTGCCTGAATGACCACCAGCTCCATCCTACAAAAAAAAAGCCTTCCATGCTTAATGAGGATGCCATTTCCCCTAAAGTTGAACCTGGAGGGGTGTGGTGACTCCTGCCTGTAATCCTAGCACTCTGGGAGGCTGAGGCAGGAAAATCCCTTGAGCTCAGGAGTTTGAGAATAGCCCGAGCAAGAGCAAGATCAAGACCCTGTCCTTACTAAAAACAGAAAAAATTAGCTGGGAGTTGTGACAAGTACCTATAGTCCCAGCTTCTTGGAAGGCTAAGGAGGAGGTCACTTGAACCCAGAAGTTCAATTTTGCCATGAGCTAGGCTGACACTGTGACACTCTAGCCTGAGACAAGAGAGTTTTTTTGTTTTCTTTTGTTTTTTTGAGATAGAGTTTCTCACTTTGTTGCCCTGGGTAGACGGCCGTGACACCACAGCTCACAGCAACCTCAAATTCTTGGGCTCAAGCAATTCTCTTATCTCAGCCTCCCAAGTAGCTGGGACTGCAAAGCGCCCACCACAATGCCCCGCTATTTTTAGAGATCTTGCTCTGGCTCAGGCTGGTCTCAAACCTGTAAGCTCAGGCAATCCACCTGCCCAGGCCTCCCAGAATACTAGGATTATAGGTAAGAGCCACCATGCCCGTAGCCAGAAAAACCCACCAGGCCAGTGGCTTTCAACCTTTAAGACTCAGAGTATGGCTCGGCGCCTATAGCTCAACCGGCTAAGGCGCCAGCCACGTACACCTAAGGTGGTGGGTTCAAATCCCCAGCCCGGACCCGCCAAACAACGACGGCTGCAACCAAAAAATAGCCGGGCGTTGTGGTGGGCACCTGTGGTCCCAGCTACTTGGGAGGCGGAGGCAAGAGACTCGCTTGAGCCCAGGAGTTGGAGGTTGCTGTGAGCTGTAATGCCACGGCACTCTACCCAGGG
>CAUYTI010038906.1:0-20323 GCA_963575145.1 Galago senegalensis | reverse complement strand
ACATTAATGCAAACATGGGGTACAGTGTATTGTTTTCACACACATTTTGAAATACTTTCATCAAGCTGGTTCACATAAATTTCATGTCATTTGCATAGTCATTGTATCAAAACATTTACATTCTAGTTCTAGAAAAGTTCATTTGTACCCTTGTTAGACAGAAATATAGAGCAATGATCTACACACACAGACACACACACATTAAATGGAGAAAAGAAAGGAGATAATAAAAGATTGTTAAATAATTTGTCAAGAATCTGAATGGCTAGTATTTATTTTAAAGGAAACCAAAATAGGAACCAAAGCTAGACGTTTAGGAATTTTTTTCTGATAGTGTAATTTATTGAGTTACTATGGAAGCTCTTAAATCTTCAATATCTATAATTTTGTGAAGTTTGATACCTTTCCTAGAAATATATTTTTTCTCCTTTGTAACTCTGATTATATAATCATATTTAGATTGTGTTTACAATATTAAATTACTGTACACCCTTTTCTAGGTTTGTACCAGAGAGGCTTAGACTGGAAGCAGGCTGGGAGTAGCCAAAGAGTCAAGGGGTGTGACACCAGTTATTCTCCCTTATGCCTTCTCTTTCTAAGCTTACACTAAGTTTGGCTTTGGAAACCTGTAACTTTCAGGGATTCATATTTCATGAGATCTTTCTAATCATATTAAGCATTCTTTGTTGGAATGGATGGATAGAGTTATGGTTCTCACAAAGCTCACAGGTGGTTCTTCTGATGTCTGAAAAATGTAGTCCTGGAACTACAAAACGTCTTATTTACAATCAATCAAAAAGGGTACCCTTGAAAATAAGAAAGATTTGATTGGAGTTAAAATGAGACCTTCAGGGCTGTGCCTGTGGCTCAGTGAGTAAAGCACCAGCCCCAAATGCTGATGGTGGCGGGTTCGAACCCAGCCCCAGCCAAACTGCAACTAAAAAATAGCCAGGTGTGGCAGGCAGTTGCAGTCCCAGCTACTCGGAAGGCTGAGGCAAGAGAATGATCTAAGCCTAAGAGCTGGAGTTTGATATAAGCTGTGACACCCCGGAACTCTACCAAGGGTGACAAAGTGACACTCCGTCTCTAAAAAAAAAAAAAAAAAAAAAAAGAGAACTTCAAATTAAAGGATTTGTATGATAAAAACATGTTCAATCACACTGGTTATTCTGTTATGTTATAATTGCCATATTCAAATATGTTGTGATTATTAGTTTTCAAGAGATAGTCTTAATATATTAAATTTGTAATATATATCAAAACACTATCTACATTAATGCTAAATACATACACATTCTTTTCCTGAATTTTACCTTCAAGTTTTAATTAATACTGTTATCAGTGTATTAAAACTTAGCTTTTACATATGATCCCACCAATATAATATATTTAGAGAGTACATTTTGTGTGGTCACAGTTATTTAACATTTTATTTTTAATTATGTAAAGTTGGTTAAAAATAATTATTAAATTGTTAGTGCTATTATGGAAAAATGACAGTTATAAAGAGTCTCTGCCTTACCAAACTAATATGTATCAAACCCTTTCATTAAAGTAGGAAAAAATAGACTACAAAATCATAAATTGTGCAGTTCTTAAAATGTGATAATGTCACATGCAAAATTTATCTTTTTAAATATACTGGAAAAAATAAGTTTTTCTCCCATGCGTATTTTACCTTGAGTTCTTTTGTTATTTATGTTAAGGCTAAAGGTACATATATCTTCTAATATATGTTTATGAAAAACTGTTTAGGCTTTCTTTGTTTATGCTCTTATTTATATTTTCCATTATAGTTACCATTTTTTGTGTTCTTTTTATCATATTTTTGCAAATTAAATTTATCCTTAAGTTCATAGAAACATTTATGTTACTTTTATTAGATAATTTTTACTATTTCTACATAGCCCAATTGACCTGGAAACCATGGAGGCATGAGAAGCTGATAAACACATAGATAGTAACCATTATCATGTCCCAATTATTACACTAGTGAAATTTTATTCAGAGGCCTTAAATACTGATACACAGTAGCTTTCTGACACTACCCATACAATGTGCTTTCAGTAAATATATATTTTTTTATTAAATGATAGCTGTGTACATTAACGCAAACATGGGGTATAGTGTAGTGTTTTCATATACAATTTGAAATATTTTCATCAAACTGGTTAACATAGACTTTGTCATTTACTTAGTTATTGTGTTAAGACATTTATACTCTAGTTTTAGAAAGATTCACTTATACCCTTGTAAGATAGACCATAGCCTTCATGCTTACATGGATGGAACTGGGAAATGTTCTTCTTAGCAAAGTATCACAAGAATGGAAGAAGAAGTATCCAATGTACACAGCCCTATTATGAAACTAATTTATAGTTCTCAAATGAAAGCTACAACCTAATCCTAGCCCAGTAAATATAATTTTTAAAAACAGTGCAAGTTAATAACAGCAAGAGTAATAATCATAAAGGTTGTTCAAAAAAAATGTGTGTGCAGAAATAAAAAATTTAATGCAATTTTTTAGTGATTGTATGTAATACTTGTAGGAATAAAATGTGTAATTTGTGTTATCTCTCCTTGAAATATTTAGAATTTTATAAAATATGTGTTTATATGTTTATATTTTGGAAATATTCCTCCTCTGTGACATCATAAATGATCTGAAAATGAGCAATACCCCATAGCAATTCTAGAAATGCTTTGGAAGTGATAAGGTCAGATTTGTATAGCCCAGGATGGTGTATGTAGTCCAGCAGCAAATGTTTATCAAATTGATTTATTTTAAGTTTTGTATTGCATGTTTAATTACCCATTAATATAGGTGTTAATAAATTCATTGTGAGAAAAAAATGCGTTTAATTGTGTGTAAATTCAAAAGAAATAGGTTTTTTTATAATTTTAAATTGATTTTAAAATTTGTATAGAGTAAAATACACTTTTTCAGTGGTATGGTTCTATGAATTAAATTTTTTATTTACCCTCCTAAGTCCTTCAATATAATTCTTTGAATTCAACATTATTTCAATCACTTTGCAAAGTAATCAACAGTATTGTCATGTTTTTTAAAAATTTACTTCACATCTTCCAAGTGAGAATTAGTGTATATTTATTTATTGTACATTATGCTTATTGCTTCATTGAATGTAGAAGCCACATATGGATTCCTCTGCACAACCTGAAGAGAATTAGGTGAAATAAATTTCTGGATATTATTGATAACATTTGTGGAACAAAATAACTTTCTTCCTGCCATACTTTCACTTTGTTAAATAAAAAGAATTCCACTACATTGAAACCTCCCAAAATGCACAGTATCACTAATTATGTAATCGCATTTGGCATTTTTGTTAGTTCAAAAGTTTAATTAAGAATTACAGAGTGCACAATCTGGTGCTTTTTGTCTTTTTTCTTTTCTCACCTATCTATATTGTGAAATTAATTTGTTCATTTTTACTAAGGATTAGCTGGTGAAGAAAGAAAAAAATGAAATTCAAATTAATCAACATTTAAACCTCTGGATAAAAGGAGATTGGAGTTTTAGAATAATTATAATATATGTGTTGATATATAATCCTGCCTCCAGTCATTTGGAAAAAAATGTTATTGAGAATAATTTGTCTCAGCAGATTAAGAATCAACAGGTTACATATTAAAATTATCATAATAACCTTGGGAAAAAACTTAGAAACCTCAAAAGGCATGATGAAACATAATCTGAATGGGAGAAAATTACCTACCATAAAAGAGTACTGAAGATTTCTTCTCACATTTTAACAAGTGGAAAAATGAGTGAGATAATATATAGTTTGATTAAAAACTTTAAAGTTTTTGTTCTTATTGTCAATACTGGTCACACTGATTCATAACATAAATTGATAATGGCATAATGGCAACTGCTTCAAAACAAAAAGCAAAACAAAAACAGCCCTAAAGCAGGCAAGTAGCTTCAGAGCCATTTCAAATATCTGGGGATCAATATCCACATTGTACTTTCCTTACTACATTTGCTTGGAACTGAGTGCTATGGTGATATCTCACTAATAATGAAAATGTCGACAAAGATATTTGTACCAGAATGTTTACTGCAGCCCAATTCAAAATTGGTAAGTCATGGAAGAAGCTTGGGTGCCCATCAACCCATGAATGAATCAATAAATTTTGGTATATATACATCATGGAATATATTCAGCCTTAAAGAAAGATGGAGACTTTACCTCCTTCATGTTTACATGGATGGAGCTGGAACATATTCTTCTTAGCAAAGTATCTCAAGAATGGAAGAAAAATGGGAGGCGCCTGTGGCTCAGTGAGTAGGGCGCCGGCTGCATATACCGAGGGTGGCGGGTTCAAACCCAGCCCCGGCCAAAACTGCAACAAAAAATAGCTGGGCGTTGTGGCAGGCGCCTGTAGTCCCAGCTACTTGGGAGGCTGAGGCAGAAGAATCGCCTAAGCCCAGGAGTTGGAGATTGCTGGAGCGACTCCACTGCACTCTACCAAGGGTGAAAAAGTGAGACCCTGTCTCTACAAAAAAAAAAAGAATGGAAGAAAAAGTATCCAATGTACTAAGTCCTGCTATGAAACTAATTTATTGCTTTCATATGGAAGCTATAACCCAATTATAGCTCAAGAATATGGGGAAAGGGGAGAGGGAGGGAAGGGGAGGAGGGAAGATGGGTGGATGGAGGGTGACTGGTGGGACCACACCTATGGTTCATCTTACAAGGGTACATGTGAATCTTTCTAAATGTAGAATATAAATGTCTTAGCACAATAACTAAGAAAATGACACGAAGACTATGTTAACCAGTTTGATGAAAATATTTCAAATTGTATATAAAACCAGCACACTGTACCTCATGACTACATTAATTTACACAGCTATGATTTAATTAAAAAAAGAAAGAAAATGTCAGGAATCATGACAAGTAGAGGAGCATTTAGAGTACATGGAGAACAAATAAAATTCAGCAACTCAATTTTAATTATTCCATGTTTGGGCACAAAAAGTTACGGATGATGAATTCTGGTTTGTTTTATTTATTTCACAGTTTTTCAGAAATAATTATTTTATGACAAATTGATACTTTGAAGTTCAAGGGAAATTTGCTAGATATTGTCAAGGAAGAAATGCTGTTGAAGATCTGCCTAATGGGGGAAAGCCATTGGCTTATTCCTTAATTCTTTTTAAAATTTTACACATAAACCAATTGGCTCTTTGACACCACATATCTGTAAGTTACAAAATTTTTTATCAAACAATATACTTAAAGTAGGAAAAGGAAGTGATTTTTTTCACAAACTACCAGAAAAGAAAGAAAGAAAGAGAGAGAGGGAGGGAGGGAGGGAGGAAGGAAGGAGGGAGGGAAGGGAAGGGAAAGGAAGGGAAGGGAAGGGAAGAAAGAAAGAGAAAGAAAAGTTGTGGCCTTCAGTTAAAATGCTTCTATAAGAAGAATTCAAACTTACAGAGCAAATTATGCCAAAATAGCCCAAGGTAAGCACTTTATTTTGTTTTTATTTTAAATTAATATGAGAGTACAAATTTTTAGGATAAATTGTTCTCATTTTCAAAGTAAATTTCAAGTTGTAGAAGAGCCCTTCACTCACTGGGCATTCTGAACACCCTTTCATCATGCACATTAAGTGAGATCCCTCTAATTACTCTCCCTCCTTCTGCCAATTGCCCTCCCTCCACCCAACAATTGCCCTCCTTATTTCCCCTCTCCTCTCCCCTCTCACCCCTACCCCTTGCTAGACTATACTTTTTATTGTTCATATGCTTATATAATTATTTATATATTGGTTTCATATTAGTATTGATTACAACAGATTTTTTCTTCCATTCTTGGGATACTTTACTAAGAGAATGTGTTTCAACTTCATCCAGATAAACATAAAAAATTTACAGTCTTCATCTTTTCTTATGGGTGAATAGTATTCTCTGGTATATGATAGTTTATTCATCATTCATGTGTTAATGGATACTTGAGTTTATTCTATGCCTTGTAGATTTTGAATTGAGCTGCCATAAACATTCTAGTGGAAATTTCTTTATGGTAAAATGAGTTTTATTTTTTCTTCTGTGTAGATACCTGTTAACAAGATTGAGGAATCAAATGGAAGGTGAACTTTCAGCTCTTTGAGGATTCTCCATACTTCTTTCCAAAGAGGCCATAATAGTTCACAGTCCCATCAGTGGTGTAAAGTGTTCCCTTCTCTCCACATCCATGTCATCATCTGCAGCTTTGGTATTCTTTGATGTGGCCTATTCTTACTGAGGTTATATAACATCTCACAGTGGTTTTTGTTTGTATTTCTCTGATGATTGGGGATGATAAGTACTTTTCACATGTGTATTGGCCATTTGTCTTCCTCAGAGAATTTTTTTTTTATATTTCTTGGTCACTTATAAGTGGTATTGTTTCCTCTTTTCTTGCATATTAGTTTGAGTTCTAGTTATCAGCCCTTTGTGAGGTTCATATCATGCAAATATATCCTCCCATTCTGAAGGCTGTATGATTGTTTTAGCTGTTGTACCCTTACCTATGTAAAAGCATTTTAGGTTGATCATGTCTCAGTTATTCATTTTTGGTGTTGATGGTATTTTTAAAATGTGATCAATTTTACAATTAGTAGACTTTGAGTAAAACATGTTACCCTTAGTAATATACATGAGCCTCATCCAATAATTTCAAGGCCTTTAGAATGAAAAGACTGATTTTGCATAAGAAAAATAATATTTGCCAGCAGAATCTATTCAGACAACTATTTTAGACTGTTGATGTACTCTTTAGATTATGGAATTACCGGCTTCCACAATTATGACATAATTTTGTATCAGAAATTTATTCTCTCTCTCTCTCCCTCCCTAACTAATACAGATTTCAAAACCAAAATGAAATTTCTTAAACATGAACTTTTAAACAACATCAAGCCTAATGAGGTACTGTTCTATTAAGTATTCTAGTTTTGAGAGTTATATTCTTTCAGTAGGTAGGTGGTTTAGCTAGAATTCTAGTTTCAATTAGTGGTTAAGTTCTCTGGCTCTAAATTCATATGGCAATGATCCCACACAGCAGAGTATATAAACCCCTTTGATTTGTTATTCAGGGCTCCATGTTGGCCACACCAGCTCCCTGCAGGTGTATCAAATTATCAATAAATTCTTATTGATTGATTGCATCAGAAGTGGGGTCCAAATTTCTCTCTGCTGTAACAACTTATTATCAAGAAAAATCATTCCTCACAATTGTGGATGACAGGGAGTCTAAGTTCAAAGCACTAGCAGATTCTACGTCTGATGAGAACCTGTTACTCATGAATGGTACCTTATGTGGGTCATGGCAATAGGGACAAAAAGGCTCTCTAGGCCTCTTCTATAAGGGCACTAATCCCATTCATGAGGAAAGAGCTCTCCTAATTAACTCCCAATGGCCTCAGTTCTTAATATGACCTTGGTGGTTATGTTTTAATATGACTTCTTTTTTGGGGGGGGGGCTGGAGATACAAAAATATTAAGATTATAGCACTCAACTAAAAATCAGAAGGGTATCTCACCCAATGGACCCTGAAGAAATGCTCATGAGAATATTCCAATACCGAAGCTATTCTTAAAAATGGCTGATAACCTCCCTCTCTGACCATGCATATTTCATTATGGCTAAAGATTTATACCTATGAATTTATTAACTATGGAGGAAGCAGGAATAAATATGTCAGGTATGAGCTACTAGTGAGGTAAGGAAGGAGGTAAGAGAAGCCTAAAAGAGAATTTTCATGCACTCTATGAATATTTACTGAGTGCCTATGATGAGGAAAACAGTGTTATAGGCACTGAAAATGCAATAACAAGGAAAAGAGTGTCCCTATTTTTGTGAAGCTTATGGTGTAATATTATGAAGGGGACAGACTACAAGAAATGATAATGTATAGACAC
Source organism: Galago senegalensis (assembly GCA_963575145.1). Taxonomy (NCBI): domain Eukaryota; kingdom Metazoa; phylum Chordata; class Mammalia; order Primates; family Galagidae; genus Galago; species Galago senegalensis. The sequence continues at coordinate 12,387 of CAUYTI010038906.1, read as the reverse complement.
TTATAAGAGAATATCTGATAGTGATAAATAAGAAAGGAAATGAATATAAGATAATATTATAGAAGCTGACTGTCTGAGTCCTGCCCCTGGAGCAGGGTCCCCTAAGACCTTTGGAACCTAGCACGTAACCCAATCTTATCTTCGATAAACCAAATGAAAGTATACACTGGGGAAAAAAGTCTCTATTTAATAAGTGGCACAGAGAGAACTGGTTAGCACTTGTAGATAGCTGATACTGGACTTATACCTCTCATCGATGACAAAAATTGATTCTTGCTGGATAAAAGATTTAAATTTAACATGTGAAACAATAGAAATTCTAGAAGTAAATGTGTAGAAAACTCTATAAAATCAACCTGGGAAAAGATTTTATAAAGAAGACCCCCTTGACAATTGAAGCAACACAAAAAATAAATAAATGGGATCAAGCTAAAAAAAGGTTCTGCATACATAAGGGTATGACAAGTTAAATAAACTACAGCCTTCAGAATAGGATAAGATATTTGCATGAGAGGTGGAGCAAGATGGCAGACCAGAAGGATCACTCAGCTGAGCTCACCTAGTACAGCTAGGGAAAAAGAGAGAACCTGGTGTAGGAACCTCGCCTGGAGTCATAGCTCAGGGAGCACAGTGAGGAGGTAGTGAGCTGGATACAGTGTGTGATTCAGAGTGGTGGAAATCTGATGCATTCGGAAAGTGATTGCAACCCACTAGAAACATATGGTCCCCCTACAGAGGTCTGGGACAGAAGCCTTTCCAGAGTTTTCGGTTTGGGGGGGAAGCTTCAAATTGAGTGGAAAATTTGAAAGAGTGGGCAGACTCAAATGGTATATAGCAACCAGATTTGAATCAGTTGTAGTGGATTTTTCATCAATTTAGTGGCTGGTGAGTCAGCCATATTGGGAAGGTGTCAGCAGTGAGGGGGCTGACATTGTGGGAAAGTCAAAGGAAGGTCTTGGCAGGGTCCTAAAGCCTGGTCAACTTAATTCTGCCTGCTAATATAAGAACTCCACCGTTGGGACAGGCCAAGGGACTCCCACAACCCCTGGGGACTGTTGTCAGGGGGTACTGTGAGACCTGCCCCTGAAGGATTCTGGAGAGCTTTAAGATCCTACCTGGCAGGGACTGAATGCTGAGGAAGCAATCAGGCAATCACCAAAGACAACTAAGTTAGGAATAAGGACCATGAAGGTTGCTTGCTCTGTTCTCTGTCCCAAAAAACTGCTACAGCACCACCTGGTGTCCCAGAGACATATTGCAACATATACATTCCTATTAAACTCCGTTCCTTGTGTTATATATAATTTTTTTTTAGTATTGTTTTATTTCTATTATTATTTTTCTTTCTTTATTCTTTTTTTTTTCTTCTCTTTTTTTTCTATACTGCTGAGGTTGCTTCAGCTTCTGGCTATTTGAATTTTTTGTTTTGTTGTGTTGTGTTTTGCTTTTGCTAATTTATTTGGTTGGTTCTATTCCTTTTTCTTTCTGTCTTTATTTTTTTTTCTTTTGAGACAGTCTCATTTTGTCACCCTCAGTAGAGTGGAATGTAATTACAGCTCACAGAAACCTCAAACTCTCAGACTCAAGTGATTCTCTTGTCTCAACCTCCCATATATCTGGGACTACAGGTGCATACAACAACACCTGGTTATTTATAGAGATGGGGTCTCATTCTTGCTCAGGGTGGTCTCAAACTTGTGAGCTCTGGCAATCCACCAGCCTTGGCTTCCCAGAGTGCTAGGATTACAGGCACAAGCCACTGTGTGCAGCTGGTTGGTTCTATTCTTAATATCTGTCTTTGTTGTTGTTGTTTGTTTGTTTGTTTTCGAGACAGAGTCTCACTATGTCACCTTCTATAGAGTGCTGTGGCATCACAGCTTACAGCAACTTCAAACCGTTTGGCTTAAGTGATTCTCTTGCCTCAGTCTCCCAAGTAGCTGGGACTACAGACACCTGCCACAATGCCCAGCTGTTTTTTGTTATAGTTATCATTGTTTGTTTGGTGGGCCCAGATGGGTTCAAACCTGTCATCACTGGTGTATGTGGCCTGAGCCCTAGCCACTGAGCTACAGGCACCAAGCCTTAATATCTGTTTTTACTTTTATCAAGAGCAAGGACACCTATATTTTTGGTCACAAGGAAAAGCTTTGCTATGCTCAGTCTGGCAAAGAATTCTTGATTTTGAGGAAACCTCCCAGCATAGCCCCTAAGAAATCTTCGAATTACAGAAGTGGCCATAACATTGTGCCAATGAATACCATTTCTTCTATCACTTGTATTCTCTCTTTCTGTCCTCATTCTCTTCTGTTCTTCAATTATTTTCTTTGATCCCCCTTCCTTTATTTTTTCTTTTCATCTTTTCTTCTTTTTTCTTTTTTTTTTTGTTTCTTTCCCACTTGTTTCTTCCTGCTTGCACTTTACTCTTCTTGAACTTCTGAACTCAATTCTGAGACAAGGTAATTTGAAACAAAGGAGGAAGCAAAAAGAAAAGAGGAGGATAAGGATGTGAACAAGTAGAAGAAACTCATGAGGAGGAACCAGAAAAAAAATTCAGGCAACATGAAAAATCTAAACACAGCAACTTCCTCAAGGGACCATGAGGCAGCTACTGCAGAATATTCCACCTATACAGATTTAACAGATTTGAGAGAAAAAGAATTTAAAATAAGGATGTCTTCAACAATAAACAGAATTGGTGACAAAATGGAAGGGCAAAATCAAAAGTCAAATGAGAAATACATGGAATATAGAAAGGATAAGGCAGAGTTTAAGGAAATGAAGGAGAAAATCAGGAAATGTAAAGATGCAATGGAAAGTATCAAAAGTAGTTTATACCATGGAGAAGAAAGAATCTCAGGGATAGATGATAAAGTTTTTGAGTTAACTCAGGTAGTGAAAGAGGCAGAAAAGAAGACAGAGAAAGCATAACAGTCTACTCAGAGATCTATGGGACTCCATGAAAAATAATAGGGATCCCTTAAGGTGAAAAAGATTGTCCCAAAGGAATGGAAGCCCTACTGAAGACCATGATGAACAAAAACTTCTCAAGTTTTACTTAAAAGGCCAACACACTACTTTCAGATGGATATCAAACCCTAGGTCATCTCACCTCCAACAGAGCCTCTCCAGGACACCTTGTAATGAATCTATCCAAAAGTCAAGATGAAAGAAATGAATTCTGCAAGCAGCCAGAAGTAAAAGCCAACTTAGGGCAGTAGACTTTTCAACTGAAACTTTTCAAGCAAGAAGAGCATGGTCATCTACCGTCACCATTCTTAAACAAAACAATATTCAACCCAGTATTTTGTACTTGCTAAACTAAGCTTCAAAACTGATGGAGAAATCAAATCTTTTGTGGAAATACAAACACTGAGGAAATTTGCCATAAGAAGATTAGTTCCACAGGAAATACTTAGACCTATTCTCAAACTGACAATCACAATGTACCATGAGCAAAGTCAACACCCAGAGGCTAAAGGTCAAAAGTTAGCTTCCACAATGGTTCAAAGTATAAAACTACACAACAGACTTTCACAAAATAAGATGTATAGAACTCCCCACACTTATCAATTTTCTCAATAAATGTCAATGGATCTAACTCATCACTGAAGAGACACATGTTCACTGATTGGATAAAAAATCACGAGTCATCCATATACTGTCTCCAGGAGACACACCTAGCCTTGAAGACCAAATCAAGACTCAGGGTTAAGGGATGGGAAACAGTATTTCAAGTGAATGGAAATCATAAGAGAGGAGGGGCTGCAATCTCATTTTCAGATATAAGCAGACTTAAAGCAACTAAAGTTAACAAAGACAATTATTGACACTTTATACTGGTCAAAAAAACCAATACAAGAGGAAGACATTTCAATTTTAAATCTGTATGCACCCAACATAAATGCTTCTGTCGAAATAGACCTTCATGGGTCTCAGCAATATAAATCCCGTAACACTATAATATCCAGGGAATTTAACATCCCTCTTACAGAGGTGGACAGATCCTCTAAACAGAAACTAAAAAAAACAAAGATACAAAGGGGCAGTGTCTGTAGCTCAAGGAGTAGGGCACTGGCCCCATATGCCAGAAGTGATGGGTTCAAACCCAGCCCTGGCCAAAGATTGTAAAACAAACAAGAAAAGATACAAAGGACTTAAATGTGACTGTAGTAAAAGTGGGATTAATAGATATATACAGAGTAGGACATCCCAAGGATAAAAATTACACATTTTTCTTGTTATCCCATTGTACATACTCCAAAATAGACCACATCCTAGGATACAAATCAAACCTCAGCAAAATTAAAGGAATAGAAATTATACCTTTTATCTTCTCAGACCACAAGGCAATAAAGACCATTTCTTCTCTCCAACCAAAACATTCATCTCCACACAAAGGCATGGAAATTAAATAGCCTTATGCTGAATGAGAGTTTAAAACAGAAAATAATAAAAGGGAATATAATTAAATTCCTCAAACATAATTATTGATATAATGAATTAATTACATTAATGGATTTGCATTTGTTAAACTAGCCTTGCTTCCCTTGGGTAAAGCTTACTTCATTATGATGCAAAATGTCTTTAAGGTGTAGCTGCAATCTATTAGCTAAAGTTTTATTGAGTATTTTTACATCAATATTCATTAGTGAAATTGGTCTGTAGTTCTCCTCTTTAGTTGGGTCCCTTCATGGTTTTGGAATCAAAGTAATGTTTGCTTCATAGAACATGTTGGAAAGGGTTCCTTTCTTCTCAATGTTTCAGAATAGGTTTTGCAGTGTAGGTACAAGCTCGTCTTTGAAAGTGTGATAGACTTCTGATGTGAAGGCATATGGTCTCAGGCTTATTTTTTGTTTGAAGGTTTTTCATTGTTTCTGCAATCTTAGGGCTTGATATTGGTCTGTTCAAAAAATCTATTTCTTCCTGGTTAGATCTAGGGAGATGGTGTGATTTCAGCTATTGGTTTATTTCCTCCATGTTGTCAAAATTCTGGGCATCGAGTTTTTTTAGTACTCAGAAATAATTTATTGTATCTATGTAATATCAGTTATTATTCTCCCCCTTTCAATTTCTTATTGAAGTTAGCAAAGATTTCACTTTTCTATTTTAGGTTCATCTTACTAATGATTTATCAATTTTATATATGTTTTTAAAGAAACAGCTTTTTGTTTCATTAATTACCTGAATTATTCCTTTATTTTCAATTTCATTTATTTCTGATTTAATTTTTGTTATATCTTGGTTTCTAGTAGGTTTAGAATTGCATTGCTTTTCCTTTTTCAGGTCTTTCAAATGATTCATTAGGTTGTTGATATGCTCTCATTCTCTTTTTTGGATGTAGGCATCTAGTGTGATAAATTTCCCTCTTAAGTCTGCTTTTGCAGTGTCTCATGGGTTTTGGTAGCTTGTTTCTTCAATGTCATTATGTTCAAGGAGTTTAATGATTTCATCTCTTACCTCTTCCTTGACACAACTCTTCATTCAGCATAAGATTGTTTAGTTTGCATGCCTCTGTGTAAGTATAAAAATTTTTGTTAAAGTTGAGTTCCACCTTGATTCTCTGAGAAGATACAAGGTATAATTTCAGTTCTTTTGATTCTGTTGAGGCTTGATTTGCTTCATTAGATATGATCTATTTTGTAGAATATTCCATGGGCCAATACAAATAACATATAGTATTTAGCTTTGGGATGGAGTGTTTTATATATGTCTATCAAGCACAGTTGTTCTAGGGTCACACTTAAGTCCCTTGTATCTTTCTTTAGTTTCTCTTTAGAGAATCTCTCCATCTCTGTAAGATGAGTTTTAACATCTCCTACTACTTATGATGTTTATGGTGTTATAGGATATTATATTGCTCAGACAAATTAAAATCTGTTTCATAAATCTGGCAGCACTTAAATAGGGTGAATAAATACTAAGAATGAAAATGTCTTTTTGTTGTCTCTTCCGTCTGACTTTTTCACTTTAGTTGCTTTAAATCCACTTGTGTCTGAAAATAATGAGAGACCCCCCTTAAGGCCCGACCAACCCCCCTCTGGCTAGTGCCTCCCGTTAAGCAGTTCCAAGAAAAACCCTCACCCACGGAACCGCAGAAAGTCCTTTCCTGCCTGGACTTGTAAGACAACATTCCTTGCCTGAACCCGTAAGACAACATTTCCTGCCTGCCCCACCCCAGGCAGGCCCCTTCCCCCTAACTGAGGCAGCATCACCCGCCTAAAGTTAAGCAGGTTTCAAACTCTCCAATCACCGGTCCCCACATACCCCAGTACCCCTCACCCCACCTGCGCATGGTCTTCAGCTTTAAAAACAGCCTGTACCAGCCTCTAGGGGTCCTTCCCCGAGTGGCTGAGGGACCCTGACGCGTCAGCAATAAAACTGCCTCTTGCGTTTTGCATCGACTCGTGTGTGAGTGAGTGGTCTCTGGGGTGCGATGCCCGGTTTAGGTCTAACAGTATGAATGAAAAGGATGTGAGGATTACCTTTGTCTGTGTTTCTATGGAAACTATCTGGATGTTTAATTATTATGGATTTTAATTCATATTTAAGGCATGCTACTGAAGATTGCTTCCCAACATTAAAATAGACATCTGTAGTTTACATGATTATGAAATAATTTAAAAGTTATTTTGTAAACTGTTTTAAAAATAAATTATGATCTTAAAATAAATTATGTTTTTAAAATAAATGTATTTTAAACCAAATAAAACAGTGCAAAACAAAACAAAATTGCCACAGTGAAAACTCCAGGACAAGATGACTTTTCTATTAAATACTGTCAACTACTTAGGAAAAAACAATGCATAAAATGAAGAGCACAGAGTAAAAGGGAACATATCTCATTTTATGAGAAAACATTACCATGATATTATATCTGACAAAAACATCATAAAACAAGATAATTGGAAGCCAGTACCCCTCCTGAACATAAATGCAAATAGACATCTAAGTTAATCAGGAGCAAATGAAATACAGTATATTGTGGGTCTGGGGTCCTGGTTCCTTCAACTCAGTTGACCTGTTTCAATTACTTGGCTGAGCTAGAAAGTTAAACCGAGGCATGGCATGGAGGTAATTGAAAGTAAAAATGAATGGAAAGAGAAAATGAAACTTAAGCAGCACAGGCAGTGTGAATAGAAAGCAAAAGTACACTGTACAAATTTCAGTGTAACCAAGAGGAATTTTGTTTGAGAAATAAGGGAAAGCTTAGAGCACTTCCAAATTTTGGAAGTCACTCTCATGAAGGAGAAGAGGTGAGAGAGACAGTCTTAAAAACAGTGCAGAGGTGTAAATACACTCTCTCCCTCCAGTTGACATTGGTTGAGACTTTTAATTCATATTTAAGGCATCTCCACTTCTCATTAACATAGTCATGGAAACACCAGAGCAGTAAGACAAGAAAAGGAAATAAAATTTATAAATATTGAAAAGATAATAATAGAATATAATTTGTGACTATTCACAAATAATATCACTGCATTGGTCTTTCTTTACCTCCAGATATTATTGCCTTTTTCTATTCGTCACTGATTATTTACCCTTTCCTGTTGGTCATTGGTTACCTAATCTGGCACCCACATTTTTTCCCTGAGTGATGACTGTTTCCATGAGTCCTCCAGACTTCCTTGTTCAGTACACCAGGCTTTCCTCCCATCCCCTTGAAGCCCTGTTATTTGTATCCTCACAGCATAATATAAAACAAAATGTATATTTTGGAATTTATTTCAGTAGCATAAAATTGGATTAACATTTGTTAATTATTTAAGATAACCTCATTAATTGAAGAAAAAGTGAAACTATTGCATTATCTCAGTAACTAAAATTCACTCTTTCATGATAATAGCCTCAACAAAGTAGTAATTAAATTGAACTTCTTTAATCTGAAAAAAAGACTACTTATAATAAAAAGGATACAGCTAAAACCATTCTTAATAGTGAAATATTGAATACTTTCTCTGTAAGTTACAAGGATATCCCAATATCTCCACTTCTCATTAACATAGTCATGGAAACACCAAAGCAATAAGACAAGAAAAGGAAATAAAATTTATAAATATTGAAAAGATAATAATAGAATATAATTTGTGACTATTCACAAATAATATCGCTGCATTGGTAAACCACATCAAACAATTTATAAATAATCTATTAGAATGAATAAATAAATTTAACAATATTACAGTATGTGTAGTCAATATGAAAAAGTATTTCACTCTGTTAACATCAAAAAATCAAGAAATAAAATTTAAAAAATTTAAGTTCATAAAATGCATGGAAATAAATCTATCAGAAGTTGTGCAGTACAATTCCATTATTAACACCCCATTCTTCTGCCTGGATAGAGCAATAAATTTCTAAATGGTATCTTTGTTTCTATTCTTCCCTATCACAAACTTTCTCCATGGAGAGGCCTGTGTGGTTCTTTGAAAAGTTATATTATCTTGCTATTAGCCATTGTAACAAATTCTCCAAAATTTGATGACTAAAAAACACTTGTTTATTTTCTTACTGTGTATTGGCAAGCTTCTTAATAGTTTTACTGGCCTCCAATCAAAGGGCCAGCAGAGCCAAGATCTCTAGAGCAGAAAATGTTACTTCACTTTTTTCAGTTCCTAGAGCTGCATTCTTGGCATTCCTTGGCTAAGCTTCCTTTATTTTCAAAGCCAGCCTCATAGCATTTTGCTTTAATGAGTACTGTTGACTCTTTTTATTTTTTCCTACTTCAAATTCTCTCTGCTTTTTTTTATGTGGCCTTACTTTTCTCTCTACCTGGAAGAATTTTCTCATTTGATTTGCTCACTTCATTCAGGTTTCTGCTCAAATACCACAACAATAAAAAGGGCAGCCTGCCAAACTGATGTGCTGTAATAGCCTTTACCCCTTTTAACACCTATACCACTTTATTTTTCTTTATACAACTCATCAATATTGGATGTTATACTGTATATAACCTTAATCTAAAATTCTCACAGAATGCATATTTTACTTTTGGGACATCCAATAAGGTTTGCCCCATTGTCAAAAGTAGGAAATTTTGCAGTGACATATTCATAGACACATGAAGCATGAGAAAGAAAACTTATAAGGCGGTTTGTATCAGTTCAGATCAGTTTTGCTAAGGAAAGCCTTTTAGTTTTCACAAACTTTTGATTTTAGAGATTTAGATTAAGAAATTTAAAAATAATATCACATACCTACTAGTTTGTTTATTCTACCTGCATATGAGAAAATGTAAACCTCATGAAAAAAGGAGCCTTCCTGTTTGGTTTGCTGTTTTCAGAGCCCAGACCAATGTTTGGCATAGAAGGTACTTTTGAGATATGTTGAATATTTAAACCACTGATGGCTTAAAAGAGTAATGTCCAAACTGAAATACTTTGTCATCCCCAAATCATATAATTTTAAAAATAAAACCTATCTGTTTAACTCTTCACATGCATTAGAGTTTAAATGACTAAGGACTTCTACCCATGCTCAGCAGTGTGGATTTCTTGAACAATCACAAATACCTGTAAATACCTAAAGAAAAGACCAAGAAAAACTGCTAATATTGAAAGAGCATAAAGCCTGAAGAAATGCAATTAATTCACTCATATATGACTTCGGCAAGAGACATATATTTAAAATATATCACCTCTTTATTAAAAATGACAAATTTGAAGAGAAACTATGACCTACTAATGTAGAAGAAAAAAACTGACAATTTAAGAAGAAAAGACTATGAACTCTTGTGTTAAAAAAAAGAAAGAGAAAATTATTTAATGTACATATATACTCTAATAGTCTATTTAGCAATAGAAAATATGAAAGATGTAATATAATTACAGCCCATTTAAAATCTGAGTGTAGTCCATTTATAAGATGTTCATTAAGGAAGTCTCTGTTTTCATGACATTGTAGTCATGTGTTGAACATGCTATTATTGAAATTGTACAGTTCTTTTAGTACTCAGACCTAAATTATTCTGGGAAAGTTATGTGGAGGTCATTTTCTAAAATGATGGTAAATTTTACATACAATAAAAATCCACCCTTTTTTATGTGCATGGTTTGGTGAATTTTAAAAAATGTATATAGTCATAAATCAAGATCTGTAACATTTTTACTAGTATTTGACTATTTCTATGTATCCCTTTGTAGTCATTCTCTCCTCTTGTCCCCAAACCACTCCTTCCATCATTAGGTCCTGGCATCTGCTCATTTGTTTTCATACCTTTTACATTTTGTGCCTTTTCAGAAATGCAAAATACAGCATATTATTTCTGACTTCTTTCACTTAATATAATGCTTCTGAGGTGCATTCCTGTTGCTGCATTTATCAGTAGTCTTTTCTTTCTTAAGCTAAACATTGTCCTATTGTATGAATACACCACAAGTGGTCACATTTGTGTTTTTGCAAATCTTAGCCATTGCAAATAAAAGACTTATGGGTATTCATGAGAGGACTTTGTGTTAACATTTGTTTTATTTTTCATAAATACCCAGCCATGGAAGGATTGGGCTTAGTGGTGAGTGTATTCAAAACTTTATTATAAAAATACTGCTAAAATGATTTACCAAGTAGGTGTGTCATTTTGTATTCTCCTACCACAAAGGTGTAAAAATTTCCAGTTTGTTTATGATCCCGAAATGTGGTATCATCAGTTTTTAAAATTATAATAGTCCTTGAATATTCTTCAGAGGTAAAAGGAGGTAGTGATACAATGCCAGAAAGTGGGTGGATGGTTCTCAAGGACATTAATATACTCTGAGTGAAAGAGGCCTTTATAAAAGGTTATGCTATGTGATAAAAAACACCTATTTGTTTATTTTTAAAACTACAAAACCATTTAGAATTGAAATGTCTTCTTGTTGTATTGTTCCCTTGACCAATATGAAGTGTCCATTCTTTTTTTTACTTTAGTTGCCTTAAATCCAGTTGTATCTGAAAATAAGACTGTGACCCCTCCTTTCTTCTAGTTTCCATTTCTTTTTCTAGTTTCTAGTTTTCTAGTTTCCAATGCTTTTTACCATCCCTTTATCCTGAGTCTTATTTTGTCTCTTGGGCTAGGTGTGTTTCCTGCAGGTAACATGTGGATGGCCTTGTGTATTTTTTTTTTTATCCAATCAGCCACCTTATGCCTCTTCAGCAGGGAATTCAAGTCATTAACATTTATTGAGAAAATTGATAAGCATGCTGGAGGTCTATTCATCTTATTTTACGAATGTCTATTGCTTAGTTTTATCTTTCATAACATTGTGGAAACTAGGTTTTGTTCTTTGGTTTCTGGGGGTTTAGTTTGGTGGTGGTCCATCGTGATGGTCAGTATGTAGAATGGGTCCAAATATTTCCTGTAGAGCTGATCTTATTGTGGCAAACTTCCTCAATGTTTGCATGTCAGTAAAAGATTTGGTTTCTACATCAATTTTAAAGTGTAGCTTAGCAGGACAAAGAATTCTGGGCTGAAAATTGTTTTGTTTAAGTAGACTAAAGTCAGATAACCATTTTCTTCTGGCTTGAAAATTTTCATTTGAGAAGTTTGCTGTTACCCTGATGGATTTGCCCCTGTAGGTCAATTGGCACTTACTCCTGGATGCCTGTAGAATTTTGTCTTTCATTTTGATTTGACAGATTCATGACAATTTTTCTTGGAGAAGCTCTGTTTCATTTGAGATGACCTGGGGTTTGATATCATTCTGAAAGGAATGTGTCAGAATCTTTGGTGATACTTGGGAAATTTTCATGTATGATATCCTCTAGTACGGCTTCCATTCCTCTGGGGCTTTTTTCTTTCCCTTCTGGGATACCTATAATTCATGTGTGAATGCTTTATGAAGTCCCATAATACTCTCATTGAACCTTCTGTTTTCTATCTCTTTTGTTATGTTGCTTAAACTGCCAGTGTTAGGGAAAGGGCTTTATCCTCTACCTCTGAGATTCTTTCTTCTTCATGGTCTAATCTGTTACTGATTCTTTCTACTGCATCTTTAAGTTCTCTGATTGACTATTTCAGTTCCTTAAGCTCTGATATATCCTTTCTATATTCCACATATCATTCATCCCTTATTTGGTTTTGGATTTCCTTTAGGTTATTTTTTATTTTCTCAGCAATTTCCTTCATGGTTTTTACTATCCATATTTTAAAATCCCTTTCTGTCATTTCTAACATTTCTTTATAGGTATATCCTCTGTAGTAGCTACCACATGATCCCTTGTGGGTGTGGCTCTGTTTTGGTTTTTCCTGTTGCAAAGTTTCTGTTTTTTCTTTTTTTTTTTTTTTTTGAGACAGAGCCTCAAGCTATCCCCCTGGGTAGAGTGCCATGGCATCATGCTCACAGCAACCTCCAACTCCTGGGCTCAAGTGAGTCTCCTGCCTCAGCCTCCCAAGTAGCTGGGACTACAGGCGCC